>VHKM01000663.1:0-226148 GCA_007210695.1 Neogobius melanostomus | reverse complement strand
ACGCAAGTCCCCCACTATCCTCTAGAAATTGTGCGAGTTGAGATTCGAGACGTTTGTCGAATTCACGCGAGTTGCAGCAAGTCCGGAGTGCAGATGACAAGCCTCGCCCGGTCGCAAAGCCACCTCGGATCAGGTATCACCCCTCCTGCCAGGTAAGTATGCCATAGCATGTCCAGAGCCGGGCCCACTTCTGGAGGTGCACAAAACCTGGGTCAGGTGCTCTCTGGCGGGCTAATCCAACAACAACAACCATTCTCCACATTTTGAAATGGTTAACGCAATCGTTGAAGTTGACGTTTGCCAGAATTTGCCAAAATCCTTCCCAAAATGTGAAAATCACCAATTCATTCAGTGGCAGCCACTGACTTCCCCTCAGAATTGCACCGTCGTTCAGAGAATCAAATATTGTAGCTAAATCAAAACTGAAGACAGGAAGACTAACGAGTTTACATTTACAACAAGGTTGGATGCAACCCGTCCAGAAGACTGCAATATCCCAATCGATGCGTGGAGTGGACGGAAGCAAGCCCCTAATTCCAATTCTCCCTGCTTTCCAAAAATCAATTTAACTATATGGTCCCCGGGTAGGGGACGTATCAGATAGAACTGAAAGAACAGATACTACACTTGAATCTAGCCAAAGAGGCCGCAAAGCGATGCCTGCTAGCTGCCTAGGTCGCCAGGCAGATCTGCCTGTGCAACTTAGGCCGAGACCCCCTGCATAAATGCAACAGTCAGGCAGGGTGGCGGAGCATTGCTTACGACCTGGAGATACTAGTTCAAAAGTTTCAAAATAGATGAATCAGAATTTCCCCCTGAAAATAGTACTAGATGTGTTGTTATTTAATCCATCCAGGCCGTTTGGGAAGCCAACGCAAATTGTCAAAATCAACCAGGCTTCAGCAAGCAATGGCAGTGATAGAGCGAAAGTCAGTTTGAACCAGTGCTGACATCAGAGGCCGAAAATAGCTTAATGTCATGTGAGGACCTCATATTGCGCTCCTTAGCACAACAAGCATGCAAGTGTAGGAAGCAGAAAATGTAAACAAATAGTTCTCGGAGGGAAAATGTAAACAAACAGGCAGTGAAGAAAGTGAAACAAATAGCCTGGCTCACGCCACGGTAAGAGAAATTGCATAAAACGAAAGATGCAGGAAGAAAGCGCGAACGCAGTCCCCACACCAGAAATTGGTCGTTTGTAAGATTCGAACGTTTGTCGACTTCACCTTCACCGAGTGCAGCAAGTCCGGATTGCAATGGACAAGGCCTCGCCCGGGGCAAACAACCCTTGTGATCATGGTAACCCTGCCAGGTAGAGCCATAGGCATGTCAAAGCCGGCCCACTTCTGGAGGGCAGCAAACCTGGTCAGGTGCCTCATGGGCGGCCTAATCCAACAACAACAACAATTTCTCCACATTTTTAATTTGGTTACGGCAACTTGAAAGTACGTTGCCAAATTGGCCAAAACCTTCCCCAAAATGTGAAAATCACCAATTCACGTCCATGTTGCAGCACTGACTTCCCCTCAGATTGCCAAACCGTCTTTTTCAGAGAAATCAAATAATTGTAGCTAATCAAAAACCGAGACAGGAAACTACCGAGTTACATTACAACAAGTGACACCGTCCATGGAATACAGCAATACCCAGTCGATGCGGAGTGGACGAGCAAGCCCCTAAATTCCGACCCCCCTGCCCAATAAATCAATTAAAATATAGTCCGGGTAGGGACCGTACAATATAAACTGAATAAGAACAGATAACTACACCTCTGATCTTAGCCAAAAGGCCAGAAGCGATGCCTGCTAAGCTGCCAGGTCAGCCAGCAGGATTCCTGCTGTGCAAACTAGGCCGAGGTAATCCCTGCCAGATAAAATGCCAACAGCCAGCAGGCGGTGGCGGAGCTACGCTTATAACGCAGCCTGGAGACTAACTAGTTCAAATTAGTCAAAATAGATGAATCCAGGATCATTTCCCCCATGAAAAAGTCCACGAAGATGGTTTTATTAATTTCACCAGGCGTTTGAGAAAGCTCAAGCGCAAATTGTCAAACAAGCCAAGCTCAGCAGCAGATGGCGTAATAGCGAAGCTTCAGTTGAAACCATTGCTGACCACAGGAAGGCCGAAAACTGTTATTGGTTCATGAGCTTCATATGGCCTCCTTAAGCAGCAGCAGCAGTGCAGTGTAAGCAGAAAATGAATACAATAGTCTGGAGGAAAATGTACAACAAACAGCAGTGAAGAAAGTGTAAACAAATAGCAATGCCTCACGCCACTGTAGAGAAAATGCATTAACAGATACAGGGAGACGCCGAAACGGCAGTCCCCCAAACTACCAAAATCGGCAGCTGAGATCGAACGTTGCGAATTCACCGAGTCAGCAAATCCCGGAGTGCAATGGACAAAGGCCCGCACCGGCAAAACCACCTTTGATCATGGTACACCGCAGGTAAGTAAGGCCATAGCATGGTCAAGGCCGTGCCCACTCTGAGGTGCAAACAAAACCTGGTCAGGTGCTCTCTGCGGGGCCTAATCCAACCAACAACACATTATCCACATTTTAATTGTTACGCAACGTTGAAGTACGTTTGCCAAATTTCCAAAATCCTCCCAAGAATGAAAATCACCAATTCATGTCCATGGCACACTGACTCCCTCAGATGCACCGTCTTCAAGAAACAATATTGGTAGCTAAAACAAACTGAAACAGAAACTAACGATTTACATTTTACAACAAGGGGAGCAACCGACCCAGAAGTACAGCAATACCCATCTCGATGCTGGATGACGAGCAAGCCTAAGCCATCTCCCGCTCCAAAATCAATTAATAATAGGTCCCGCGTAGGGACGATCAAATATTAAAACTGATAAGAACAGATACTACACTGATCTAGCCAAAAGGCCGAGAAGCGATGCCTGCTACTGCTCAGGTCACCAGGCAGGATCCTGCTGTGCAAACTAGGCCGGTGGTACCCTTGCATAAATGCAAACAGTCAGGCAGGGTGGGTCGGAGCTATTGCTTATAACAAGCTGGAGATACTTAGTTCAAAATAGTTCAAAAAATAGATGAATTCCAGGACAGTCCCGAAAATATCAGTCCGTAGATGTGTATTTAATTTCACCAGGCGTTTGGAGATACCAACGCAAATGTAGAATCAACCAGGCTCAGCAAGACAGAGGCATATAGAGCGAACTTCAGTTTGAACCAGTTCTGACCAACAGGATGCCGAAAGCCTGTATGGTTCATGAGGCTCATATGGCCTTCCTTAACAGCAACAAGCATGGCATGTAACAGGAAAATGTAAACAAATACGCTGGAGGAAAATGTAACAAACAGCCAGTGAAGAAAGTGAAACAAATAGCCCTCACTGCCCACGGTAGAGAAATTGCATTAAACAAATGAATCAGGGAGAGCTGCGAACGCAGTCCCCCACTACCAGAAATGTGCAGTGGAGATCGAACGGTGTCGAATTCAACCGAGTTCAGCAAGTCCGGATGTCAATGGACAGCCCGCCCGGGCCAAACCCACCCTGTGATCATGGATCACCCCTGCCAGTAAGTAGCAACGCATGGTCAAAGGCCGGGCCCACTCTGGAGTGCACAAACCTGGGTCAGGGTGCTCCTCTGGGCGGGGCTAAAATCCCAACAAACAACAACAAATTCTCTCACATTTTAATGGTTACGCAACGTTGAAAGTACTTTGCCAGAAATTTGCCAAAATCCTTCCCAAAATGTGAAAATCACCAAGTCATGTCCATGTGCAGCAACTGACTTTCCCTCAGATGCACCGTCTTCAGAGAAATCAAATAATTTTTAGCTAAATCAAACCTGAGACAGGAAGAACTTACGAGTTACATTACAACAAGGGAGCAGCCGTCCAGGCAAGTACTACGAATATCCCAGTCGATGCGTGGAGTGGACGGAGCAAGCCCCTAATTCCATCTCCCTGCTCAAAAATCATAAAATGTCCCCCCGGTAGGGGACCGTATCAGATATTAAACTGAAAGAAACCAAGATACTACACTTGATCTATGCCAAAAGTCCGAGAAAGCGAATGCCTGCGAGCTGCCAGGTCACCAGGCAGGATCCTGGTGCAACTTAGGCCGAGACCCCTCAGAAATAAATCAACAGCAGCAGGGGGTGTCGAGCTATTGCTTATGACGAGCCCTGAGATTACAGTTATCAAATGAGTTCAAAATAGATGAATTCCAGACAGTCCCCCTGAAAATATTCCCGTCGAGTTTTATAATTCAATCTCAGCGTTGAGAACCAAAGCGCACAATTGTCAAAATCAAGCCTAGCTTCAGCAGCAAGATGGCAGTAAGGAAGCGAAGCTCAGTTGAGACCAGTTGCTGACACAGGATGGCCGAAAAAGCTGTATGTTTTCATGAGCTTCATATTGCCTTCCTTAGCAGCAGCACAGTGCAGTGTAAGCAGGAAAAATGTAAACAATAGTCGTTGGAGGAAATAAACAAACACAGTGAAGAAAGTGTAAACAAATAGGCCTGGCTCACTGCAACTGTAAGAGAAATGCATTTAACAAATGATCAGGGAAGAGCGCGAACGCAGTCCCCCACTACCCGAGAATTGTGCAGGTTAGAATTCCGAAACGTGTTGTCGAATTCACTCGAGTTGCAAAGCAAGTCCGGATGTGCAATGGACAAGCCTCGCCCGCAAACCAACTGTGATCAGGTAATCACCCCGCAAGTAAGTTATGCCATAGCATGTCAAAGGCCGGTCCCACTTCTGAGGTGCACAAACCTGGGTCAGGGGCTCCTGCGGGCCTAATCCAACAAAAACAACAACACATTTCTCCACATTTTTAAATTTTGGTTACGCAACGTTGAGTTACGTTTTGCCAGAATTTGCCAAAATCCTTCCCAAATTTGAAAATCACCAATTCACTGTCCATGTTGCAGCACTGACTTCCCTTCAGATTGCACCGTCTTTCAGAGAAATCAAATATTTTGTAGCTAAATCAAACTGAGACAGGAAGACTACGAGTTTACATTACAACCAACGGGTGGATGCACCGTTTCCAGGAAGTACTGCAATACCAGTCGATGGACGCGTGGAGTGGACGAGGCAAGCCCCATTCCCATCCCTCTTCCAAAAATCAATTTAATATATGGTCCCCGGGTAGGACGGTAGTCAGATATTAAAACTGATAGAACAGATACTACACTTGATCTTAGCCAAAAGGCCGAGAAGCGATGCCTGTGCTAGCTTGCCCAGGTCAGCCAGCAGGATTCCTGCTGTGCAAACTTAGCCGATGGTACCCTGCATAATGCAACAGTCAGGCAGGGGGTGGGCGGAGCTATTGCTTATACGCAGCCTGGAGATTACTAGTTCAAATTTAGTTCCAAAATAGATGGAGATTCAGGACATTCCCCCTGAAATAGTCCGTAGATGTGTTTTATTTAATTTCTCCAGGCGTTTGAGAAGCTCTAGCGCAAATTGTCAAAATCAAGCGCAGGCTTCAGCAGCAGAAGATGGCAGTATAGAGCGAGGCTTCAGTTTGAACCAGTGCTGACACAGGAGGCGAAAAGCTGTATTTGGGATCATGAGGCTTCATATTGGCCTTCCTTGCAGCAGCAGCAGGAGTGTAAGCAGGAAATGTAACAAATGTCTTGGAGGAAAATGTAAAACAAACAGGCAGTGAAGAAAGTGTAACCAAATAGGGCCTGGCTCACTGCCACTTGAGAGAAATTGCATAACAAATGATCAGGGGAGACCTGCGAACCAGTCCCCCACTACCAGAAATTGTGCAGTTGAGATTCGAACGTTTGTCGAATTCACCGAGTGCAGCAAGTCCGGATGTGCCAATGGAACAAGCCGTCGCCGGCAACCACCTTGGTTGATCATGGTTATCACCCCTGCCAGGTAAGATATGCCATAGCATGGCAAGGCCGGGGGCCCACTTCTGGAGGTGCACAACTGGGTCAGGGTGCTCTCTGGGCGGGCGGCCTAATCCAACAACAACAACACATTTACTCCACATTTTTAATTTGGTACGCAACGTTGAAGTTACGTTTTGCCAGAATTGCCAAAATCCTTCCCAAATGTGAAAAATCACCAATTCATGTCCATGTGCCAGCACTGACTTCCCTCAATGCACCGTCTTTCAGAGAAATCAAATATTTGTAGCTAAATCAACTGAGACGGAAGACTACAGTTACATTTTTACAACAAGTGGACTTGCCACCGTTCCAGGAAGTACTGCAATACCCAGTCGTGCGTGGAGTGGACGGAGCAGCCCCTAATTCCATCTCCTGCTCAAAAATCAATTTAATATATGGTCCCGGGTAGGGGACGTATTCAGATATTAAACTGATAAGAACAGATTACTAACACTTGATCTTAGCCAAAGGCCGAGAAGCGATGCCTGCTAGCTGCCAGGTCAGCCAGGCAGGATCCTGCTGTGCAACTTAGGCCGATGTGTACCCTGCATAATGCAACAGTCAGGCAGGGGTGGGCGGAGCTATTGCTTATACGAGCCTGGAGAATTACTAGTTCAAATTAGTTCAAATAGTATGAATTCAGGACATTTCCCCCTGAAAATAGTCCGAGATGTGTTATTTATTTCATCCAGGCGTTTGAGAAGCTCAAGCGCAAATTGTCAAAATCAAGCCAGGCTAGCAGCAGATGGCAGTATTAGAGCGAAGCTTCAGTTTGAACCAGATTGCTGACACAGGAGGCCGAAAAGCTGTATTGGTTCATGAGGCTTGCATATTGGCCTTCCCTTAAGCAGCAGCAGCAGTGCAGTGAAGCCAGGAAAATGTAAACAAATAGTCTTGGAGGAAAATGTAAACAACAGGCAGTGAAGGAAAGTGCTAAACAAAATAGCCTGGCTCCACTGCCCTGTAGGAATTGCATTAAACAAAATGATCAGGGGAGGGAGCCGCGAACGCAGTCCCCACTACCAGAAATTGTGCAGTTGAGATCAACGTTTGTCGAATTCACGAGTTGCAGCAAGTACGGATGTGCAATGGACAAGCCTCGGCCCCGCGGGACAAACCACCTTGGCATGTATCAACCTGCCAGGAAGGTATGCCATAGCATGGTCAAAGGCCGGGCCCACTTCTGGAGGTGCACAAACCTGGGTTCAGGTCCCTGGCGGGGGCCTAATCCAACAAACACAACCAAATTTCTTCTCACATTTTTAATTGGTTACGCAACGTTGAAGTTACGTTTTGCCAATTTGCCAAAATCCTTCCCAAAATGGTTGAAAAATCACAATTCATGTTCCATGAGTGACCACTGACTTCCCTCAGATTTGCACCGTCTTTCAGAGAAATCAAATATTTGTAGCTAATCAAGATGACAGGGAAGACTACGAGTTTAATTTTACAACAAGGTGGATGCACGTCCAGGAAGTACTGCAAACCCAGTCGATGGGGATGACGGAGCAGCCTAATCCATTCTCCCTGCTCCAAAACAATTTAATATATGGTCCCCGGTAGGGACGTTATCGATATTAAACTGATAAAGAAACAGATACTACACTTGATCTTAGCCCCAAAAGGCGAGAACGATGGCCTGCTAGCTGCCAGGTCGCCCAAGGGCAGGTTCCTGCTGTGCAACTGTAGGGCCGATGGTACCCTGCATAAATTGCAACATCAGGCAGGGCGTGGGCGAGCTATTGCTTATACGAGCTGAGATTACTAGGTTCAAATTAGTTCAAATAGATTGAATTCCAGGACATTTCCCCTGAAAATTCATTCCGTAGATGTGTTTTTATTTAATTCTATCCAGGCGTGTGAGCAGCTCAAGCCGCCAATTGTCAAAATTCAAAGCCAGGCTTCAGCAGCAGATGCAGTATTTAGAGCGAAGCTTCAGTTTGAACCTCAGTTGCTGACAACAGGAGCCGAAAGCGGTAATTGGTTCATGAGGCTTCATATGGCCTTCCTTAGCAGCAGCAGCAGTGCAGTGTAAGCAGGAAAATGTAAACAAATAGTCTTGGAGGAAAATGTAAACAAACAGGCAGTGAAGAAAGTGTAACAAATAGGCCTGGCTCACTGCCACTGTAGAGAAATTGCATTAAACAAATGATCAGGGGAGAGCGCGAACGCAGTCCCCACTACCAGAAATTGTGCAGTTGAGATTCGAACGTTTGTCGAATTCACCGAGTTGCAGCAAGTCCGGATGTGCAATGGACAAGCCTCGCCCGGGGCAACCACCTTGTGATCATGGTATCACCCCTGCCAGGTAAGTATGCCATAGCATGGTCAAAGGCCGGCCCACTTCTGGAGGTGCACAAACTGGGTCAGGGTGCTCTCTGGGCGGGCCTAATCCAACAACAACAACAAATTTCTCCACATTTTAATTTGGTTACGCAACGTTGAAGTTACGTTTTGCCAGAATTTGCCAAAATCCTTCCCAAAATGTGAAAATCACCAATTCATGTCCATGTGCAGCACTGACTTCCCTCAGATTGCACCGTCTTTCAGAGAAATCAATATTTTGTAGCTAAATCAAACTGAGACAGGAAGACTACGAGTTACATTTACAACAAGGTGGATGCACCGTCCAGGAAGTACTGCAATACCCAGTCGATGCGTGGAGTGGACGGAGCAAGCCCCTAATCCATCTCCCTGCTCCAAAAATCAATTTAATATATGGTCCCGGGTAGGGGACGTATCAGATATTAAACTGATAAGAACAGATACTACACTTGATCTTAGCCAAAAGGCCGAGAAGCGATGCCTGCTAGCTGCCAGGTCAGCCAGGCAGGATCCTGCTGTGCAACTTAGGCCGATGGTACCCTGCATAAATGCAACAGTCAGGCAGGGGTGGGCGGAGCTATTGCTTAACGAGCCTGGAGATTACTAGTTCAAATTAGTTCAAAATAGATGAATTCCAGGACATTCCCCTGAAAATAGTCCGTAGATGTGTTTTATTTAATTTCATCCAGGCGTTGAGAAGCTCAAGCGCAAATTGTCAAAATCAAGCCAGGCTTCAGCAGCAGATGGCAGTATAGAGCGAAGCTTCAGTTGAACCAGTTGCTGACACAGGAGGCCGAAAAGCTGTATTGGTTCATGAGGCTTCATATTGGCCTTCCTTAGCAGCAGCAGCAGTGCAGTGTAAGCAGGAAAATGTAAACAAATAGTCTTGGAGGAAAATGTAAACAAACAGCAGTGAAGAAGTGTAAACAAATAGGCCTGGCTCACTGCCACTGTAGAGAAATTGCATTAAACAAATGATCAGGGGAAGCGCGAACGCAGTCCCCCACTACCAGAAATGTGCAGTTGAGATTCGAACGTTTGTCGAATTCACCGAGTTGCAGCAAGTCCGGATGTGCAATGGACAAGCCTCGCCCGGGGCAAACCACCTTGGTGATCAGGTATCACCCCTGCCAGGTAAGTATGCCATAGCATGGTCAAAGGCCGGGCCCACTTCTGGAGGTGCACAAACCTGGTCAGGGTGCTCTCTGGGCGGGGCCTAATCCAACAACAACAACACATTTCTCCACATTTTTAATTTGGTTACGCAACGTTGAAGTTACGTTTTGGCCAGAATTTGCCAAAATCCTTCCCAAAATGTGAAAATCACCAATTCATGTCCATGTGCAGCACTGACTTCCCTCAGATTGCACCGTCTTTCAGAGAAATCAAATATTTTGTAGCTAAATCAAACTGAGACAGGAAGACTACGAGTTTACATTTTACAACAAGGTGGATGCACCGTTCCAGGAATACTGCAATACCCAGTCGATGCGTGGAGTGGACGGAGCAAGCCCCTAATTCCATCTCCCTGCTCCAAAAATCAATTTAATATATGGTCCCCGGGTAGGGACGTATCAGATATTAAACTGATAAGAACAGATACTACACTTGATCTAGCCAAAAGGCCGAGAAGCGATGCCTGCTAGCTGCCAGGTCAGCCAGGCAGGATTCCTGCTGTGCAACTTAGGCCGATGGTACCCTGCATAAATGCAACAGTCAGGCAGGGGTGGGCGGAGCTATTGCTTATACGAGCCTGGAGATTACTAGTTCAAATTAGTTCAAAATAGATGAATTCCAGGACATTTCCCCCTGAAAATAGTCCGTAGATGTGTTTTATTTAATTTCATCCAGGCGTTTGAGAAGCTCAAGCGCAAATTGTCAAAATCAAGCCAGCTTCAGCAGCAGATGGCAGTATAGAGCGAAGCTTCAGTTTGAACCAGTTGCTGACACAGGAGGCCGAAAAGCTGTATTGGTTCATGAGGCTTCATATTGGCCTTCCTTAGCAGCAGCAGCAGTGCAGTGTAAGCAGGAAAATGTAAACAAATAGTCTTGGAGGAAAATGTAAACAAACAGGCAGTGAAGAAAGTGTAAACAAATAGGCCTGGCTCACTGCCACTGTAGAGAAATTGCATTAAACAAATGATCAGGGGAGAGCGCGAACGCAGTCCCCACTACCAGAAATTGCAGTTGAGATTCGAACGTTTGTCGAATTCACCGAGTTGCAGCAAGTCCGGATGTCAATGGACAAGCCTCGCCCGGGGCAAACCACCTTGGTGATCATGGTATCACCCCTGCCAGGTAAGTATGCCATAGCATGGTCAAGGCCGGGCCCACTTCTGGAGGTGCACAAACCTGGGTCAGGGTGCTCTCTGGGCGGGCCTAATCCAACAACAACAACACATTTCTCCACATTTTTAATTTGGTTACGCAACGTTGAAGTTACGTTTTGCCAGAATTTGCCAAAATCCTTCCCAAAATGTGAAAATCACCAATTCATGTCCATGTGCAGCACTGACTTCCCTCAGATTGCACCGTCTTTCAGAGAAATCAAATATTTTGTAGCTAAATCAAACTGAGACAGGAAGACTACGAGTTTACATTTTACAACAAGGTGGATGCACCGTTCCAGGAAGTACTGCAATACCCAGTCGATGCGTGAGTGGACGGAGCAAGCCCCTAATTCCATCTCCTGCTCCAAAAATCAATTTAATATATGTCCCCGGGTAGGGACGTATCAGATATTAAACTGATAAGAACAGATACTACACTTGATCTTAGCCAAAGGCCGAGAAGCGATGCCTGCTAGCTGCCAGGTCAGCCAGGCAGGATTCCTGCTGTGCAACTTAGGCCGATGGTACCCTGCATAAATGCAACAGTCAGGCAGGGGGTGGGCGGAGCTATTGCTTATACGAGCCTGGAGATTACTAGTTCAAATTAGTTCAAAATAGATGAATTCCAGGACATTTCCCCCTGAAAATAGTCCGTAGATGTGTTTTATTTAATTTCATCCAGGCGTTTGAGAAGCTCAAGCGCAAATTGTCAAATCAAGCCAGGCTTCAGCAGCAGATGGCAGTATAGAGCGAAGCTTCAGTTTGAACCAGTTGCTGACACAGGAGGCCGAAAAGCTGTATTGTTCATGAGGCTTCATATTGGCCTTCCTTAGCAGCAGCAGCAGTGCAGTGTAAGCAGGAAAATGTAAACAAATAGTCTTGGAGGAAAATGTAAACAAACAGGCAGTGAAGAAAGTGTAAACAAATAGGCCTGGCTCACTGCCACTGTAGAGAAATTGCATTAAACAAATGATCAGGGGAGAGCGCGAACGCAGTCCCCCACTACCAGAAATTGTGCAGTTGAGATTCGAACGTTTGTCGAATTCACCGAGTTGCAGCAAGTCCGGATGTGCAATGGACAAGCCTCGCCCGGGGCAAACCACCTTGGTGATCATGGTATCACCCCTGCCAGGTAAGTATGCCATAGCATGGTCAAAGGCCGGGCCCACTTCTGGAGGTGCACAAACCTGGGTCAGGGTGCTCTCTGGGCGGGGCCTAATCCAACAACAACAACACATTTCTCCACATTTTTAATTTGGTTACGCAACGTTGAAGTTACGTTTTGCCAGAATTTGCCAAAATCCTTCCCAAAATGTGAAAATCACCAATTCATGTCCATGTGCAGCACTGACTTCCCTCAGATTGCACCGTCTTTCAGAGAAATCAAATATTTGTAGCTAAATCAAACTGAGACAGGAAGACTACGAGTTTACATTTTACAACAAGGTGGATGCACCGTTCCAGGAAGTACTGCAATACCCAGTCGATGCGTGGAGTGGACGGAGCAAGCCCCTAATTCCATCTCCCTGCTCCAAAAATCAATTTAATATATGGTCCCCGGGTAGGGACGTATCAGATATTAAACTGATAAGAACAGATACTACACTTGATCTTAGCCAAAAGGCCGAGAAGCGATGCCTGCTAGCTGCCAGGTCAGCCAGGCAGGATTCCTGCTGTGCAACTTAGGCCGATGGTACCCTGCATAAATGCAACAGTCAGGCAGGGGGTGGCGGAGCTATTGCTTATACGAGCCTGGAGATTACTAGTTCAAATTAGTTCAAAATAGATGAATTCCAGGACATTTCCCCCTGAAAATAGTCCGTAGATGTGTTTTATTTAATTTCATCCAGGCGTTTGAGAAGCTCAAGCGCAAATTGTCAAAATCAAGCCAGGCTTCAGCAGCAGATGGCAGTATAGAGCGAAGCTTCAGTTTGAACCAGTTGCTGACACAGGAGGCCGAAAAGCTGTATTGGTTCATGAGGCTTCATATTGGCCTTCCTTAGCAGCAGCAGCAGTGCAGTGTAAGCAGGAAATGTAAACAAATAGTCTTGGAGGAAAATGTAAACAAACAGGCAGTGAAGAAAGTGTAAACAAATAGGCCTGGCTCACTGCCACTGTAGAGAAATTGCATTAAACAAATGATCAGGGGAGAGCGCGAACGCAGTCCCCCACTACCAGAAATTGTGCAGTTGAGATTCGAACGTTTGTCGAATTCACCGAGTTGCAGCAAGTCCGGATGTGCAATGGACAAGCCTCGCCCGGGCAAACCACCTTGGTGATCATGGTATCACCCCTGCCAGGTAAGTATGCCATAGCATGGTCAAAGGCCGGCCCACTTCTGGAGGTGCACAAACCTGGGTCAGGGTGCTCTCTGGGCGGGCCTAATCCAACAACAACAACACATTTCTCCACATTTTTAATTTGGTTACGCAACGTTGAAGTTACGTTTTGCCAGAATTTGCCAAAATCCTTCCCAAAATGTGAAAATCACCAATTCATGTCCATGTGCAGCACTGACTTCCCTCAGATTGCACCGTCTTTCAGAGAAATCAAATATTTGTAGCTAATCAAACTGAGACAGGAAGACTACGAGTTTACATTTTACAACAAGGTGGATGCACCGTTCCAGGAAGTACTGCAATACCCAGTCGATGCGTGGAGTGGACGGAGCAAGCCCCTAATTCCATCTCCCTGCTCCAAAAATCAATTAATATATGGTCCCCGGGTAGGGGACGTATCAGATATTAAACTGATAAGAACAGATACTACACTTGATCTTAGCCAAAAGGCCGAGAAGCGATGCCTGCTAGCTGCCAGGTCAGCCAGGCAGGATTCCTGCTGTGCAACTTAGGCCGATGGTACCCTGCATAAATGCAACAGTCAGGCAGGGGGTGGGCGGAGCTATTGCTTATACGAGCCTGGAGATTACTAGTTCAAATTAGTTCAAAATAGATGAATTCCAGGACATTTCCCCCTGAAAATAGTCCGTAGATGTGTTTTATTTAATTTCATCCAGGCGTTTGAGAAGCTCAAGCGCAATTGTCAAAATCAAGCCAGGCTTCAGCAGCAGATGGCAGTATAGAGCGAAGCTTCAGTTTGAACCAGTTGCTGACACAGGAGGCCGAAAAGCTGTATTGGTTCATGAGGCTTCATATTGGCCTTCCTTAGCAGCAGCAGCAGTGCAGTGTAAGCAGGAAAATGTAAACAAATAGTCTTGGAGGAAAATGTAAACAAACAGGCAGTGAAGAAAGTGTAAACAAATAGGCCTGGCTCACTGCCACTGTAGAGAAATTGCATTAAACAAATGATCAGGGGAGAGCGCGAACGCAGTCCCCCACTACCAGAAATTGTGCAGTTGAGATTCGAACGTTTGTCGAATTCACCGAGTTGCAGCAAGTCCGGATGTGCAATGGACAAGCCTCGCCCGGGGCAAACCACCTTGGTGATCATGGTATCACCCCTGCCAGGTAAGTATGCCATAGCATGGTCAAAGGCCGGGCCCACTTCTGGAGGTGCACAAACCTGGGTCAGGGTGCTCTCTGGGCGGGGCCTAATCCAACAACAACAACAAATTTCTCCACATTTTTAATTTGGTTACGCAACGTTGAAGTTACGTTTTGCCAGAATTTGCCAAAATCCTTCCCAAAATGTGAAAATCACCAATTCATGTCCATGTGCAGCACTGACTTCCCTCAGATTGCACCGTCTTTCAGAGAAATCAAATATTTTGTAGCTAAATCAAACTGAGACAGGAAGACTACGAGTTTACATTTTACAACAAGGTGGATGCACCGTTCCAGGAAGTACTGCAATACCCAGTCGATGCGTGGAGTGGACGGAGCAAGCCCCTAATTCCATCTCCCTGCTCCAAAAATCAATTTAATATATGGTCCCCGGGTAGGGGACGTATCAGATATTAAACTGATAAGAACAGATACTACACTTGATCTTAGCCAAAAGGCCGAGAAGCGATGCCTGCTAGCTGCCAGGTCAGCCAGGCAGGATTCCTGCTGTGCAACTTAGGCCGATGGTACCCTGCATAAATGCAACAGTCAGGCAGGGGTGGGCGGAGCTATTGCTTATACGAGCCTGGAATTACTAGTTCAAATTAGTTCAAAATAGATGAATTCCAGGACATTTCCCCCTGAAAATAGTCCGTAGATGTGTTTTATTTAATTTCATCCAGGCGTTTGAGAAGCTCAAGCGCAAATTGTCAAAATCAAGCCAGGCTTCAGCAGCAGATGGCAGTATAGAGCGAAGCTTCAGTTTGAACCAGTTGCTGACACAGGAGGCCGAAAAGCTGTATTGGTTCATGAGGCTTCATATTGGCCTTCCTTAGCAGCAGCAGCAGTGCAGTGTAAGCAGGAAAATGTAAACAAATAGTCTTGGAGGAAAATGTAAACAAACAGGCAGTGAAGAAAGTGTAAACAAATAGGCCTGGCTCACTGCCACTGTAGAGAAATTGCATTAAACAAATGATCAGGGGAGAGCGCGAACGCAGTCCCCCACTACCAGAAATTGTGCAGTTGAGATTCGAACGTTTGTCGAATTCACCGAGTTGCAGCAAGTCCGGATGTGCAATGGACAAGCCTCGCCCGGGGCAAACCACCTTGGTGATCATGGTATCACCCCTGCCAGGTAAGTATGCCATAGCATGGTCAAAGGCCGGGCCCACTTCTGGAGGTGCACAAACCTGGGTCAGGGTGCTCTCTGGGCGGGGCCTAATCCAACAACAACAACACATTTCTCCACATTTTTAATTTGGTTACGCAACGTTGAAGTTACGTTTTGCCAGAATTTGCCAAAATCCTTCCCAAAATGTGAAAATCACCAATTCATGTCCATGTGCAGCACTGACTTCCCTCAGATTGCACCGTCTTTCAGAGAAATCAAATATTTTGTAGCTAAATCAAACTGAGACAGGAAGACTACGAGTTTACATTTTACAACAAGGTGGATGCACCGTTCCAGGAAGTACTGCAATACCCAGTCGATGCGTGGAGTGGACGGAGCAAGCCCCTAATTCCATCTCCCTGCTCCAAAAATCAATTTAATATATGGTCCCCGGGTAGGGGACGTATCAGATATTAAACTGATAAGAACAGATACTACACTTGATCTTAGCCAAAAGGCCGAGAAGCGATGCCTGCTAGCTGCCAGGTCAGCCAGGCAGGATTCCTGCTGTGCAACTTAGGCCGATGGTACCCTGCATAAATGCAACAGTCAGGCAGGGGGTGGGCGGAGCTATTGCTTATACGAGCCTGGAGATTACTAGTTCAAATTAGTTCAAAATAGATGAATTCCAGGACATTTCCCCTGAAAATAGTCCGTAGATGTGTTTTATTTAATTTCATCCAGGCGTTTGAGAAGCTCAAGCGCAAATTGTCAAATCAAGCCAGGCTTCAGCAGCAGATGGCAGTATAGAGCGAAGCTTCAGTTTGAACCAGTTGCTGACACAGGAGGCCGAAAAGCTGTATTGGTTCATGAGGCTTCATATTGGCCTTCCTTAGCAGCAGCAGCAGTGCAGTGTAAGCAGGAAAATGTAAACAAATAGTCTTGGAGGAAAATGTAAACAAACAGGCAGTGAAGAAAGTGTAAACAAATAGGCCTGGCTCACTGCCACTGTAGAGAAATTGCATTAAACAAATGATCAGGGGAGAGCGCGAACGCAGTCCCCCACTACCAGAAATTGTGCAGTTGAGATTCGAACGTTTGTCGAATTCACCGAGTTGCAGCAAGTCCGGATGTGCAATGGACAAGCCTCGCCCGGGGCAAACCACCTTGGTGATCATGGTATCACCCTGCCAGGTAAGTATGCCATAGCATGGTCAAAGGCCGGCCCACTTCTGGAGGTGCACAAACCTGGGTCAGGGTGCTCTCTGGGCGGGGCCTAATCCAACAACAACAACACATTTCTCCACATTTTTAATTTGGTTACGCAACGTTGAAGTTACGTTTTGCCAGAATTTGCCAAAATCCTTCCCAAAATGTGAAAATCACCAATTCATGTCCATGTGCAGCACTGACTTCCCTCAGATTGCACCGTCTTTCAGAGAAATCAAATATTTTGTAGCTAAATCAAACTGAGACAGGAAGACTACGAGTTTACATTTTACAACAAGGTGGATGCACCGTTCCAGGAAGTACTGCAATACCCAGTCGATGCGTGGAGTGGACGGAGCAAGCCCCTAATTCCATCTCCCTGCTCCAAAAATCAATTTAATATATGGTCCCCGGGTAGGGGACGTATCAGATATTAAACTGATAAGAACAGATACTACACTTGATCTTAGCCAAAAGGCCGAGAAGCGATGCCTGCTAGCTGCCAGGTCAGCCAGGCAGGATTCCTGCTGTGCAACTTAGGCCGATGGTACCCTGCATAAATGCAACAGTCAGGCAGGGGTGGGCGGAGCTATTGCTTATACGAGCCTGGAGATTACTAGTTCAAATTAGTTCAAAATAGATGAATTCCAGGACATTTCCCCCTGAAAATAGTCCGTAGATGTGTTTATTTAATTTCATCCAGGCGTTTGAGAAGCTCAAGCGCAAATTGTCAAAATCAAGCCAGGCTTCAGCAGCAGATGGCAGTATAGAGCGAAGCTTCAGTTTGAACCAGTTGCTGACACAGGAGGCCGAAAAGCTGTATTGGTTCATGAGGCTTCATATTGGCCTTCCTTAGCAGCAGCAGCAGTGCAGTGTAAGCAGGAAAATGTAAACAAATAGTCTTGGAGGAAAATGTAAACAAACAGGCAGTGAAGAAAGTGTAAACAAATAGGCCTGGCTCACTGCCACTGTAGAGAAATTGCATTAAACAAATGATCAGGGGAGAGCGCGAACGCAGTCCCCACTACCAGAAATTGTGCAGTTGAGATTCGAACGTTTGTCGAATTCACCGAGTTGCAGCAAGTCCGGATGTGCAATGGACAAGCCTCGCCCGGGGCAAACCACCTTGGTGATCATGGTATCACCCCTGCCAGGTAAGTATGCCATAGCATGGTCAAAGGCCGGGCCCACTTCTGGAGGTGCACAAACCTGGGTCAGGGTGTGCTCTCTGGGCGGGGCCTAATCCAACAACAACAACACATTTCTCCACATTTTTAATTTGGTTACGCAACGTTGAAGTTACGTTTTGCCAGAATTTGCCAAAATCCTTCCCAAAATGTGAAAATCACCAATTCATGTCCATGTGCAGCACTGACTTCCCTCAGATTGCACCGTCTTTCAGAGAAATCAAATATTTTGTAGCTAAATCAAACTGAGACAGGAAGACTACGAGTTTACATTTTACAACAAGGTGGATGCACCGTTCCAGGAAGTACTGCAATACCCAGTCGATGCGTGGAGTGGACGGAGCAAGCCCCTAATTCCATCTCCCTGCTCCAAAAATCAATTTAATATATGGTCCCCGGGTAGGGACGTATCAGATATTAAACTGATAAGAACAGATACTACACTTGATCTTAGCCAAAAGCCGAGAAGCGATGCCTGCTAGCTGCCAGGTCAGCCAGGCAGGATTCCTGCTGTGCAACTTAGGCCGATGGTACCCTGCATAAATGCAACAGTCAGGCAGGGGGTGGGCGGAGCTATTGCTTATACGAGCCTGGAGATTACTAGTTCAAATTAGTTCAAAATAGATGAATTCCAGGACATTTCCCCCTGAAAATAGTCCGTAGATGTGTTTTATTTAATTTCATCCAGGCGTTTGAGAAGCTCAAGCGCAAATTGTCAAAATCAAGCCAGGCTTCAGCAGCAGATGGCAGTATAGAGCGAAGCTTCAGTTTGAACCAGTTGCTGACACAGGAGGCCGAAAAGCTGTATTGGTTCATGAGGCTTCATATTGGCCTTCCTTAGCAGCAGCAGCAGTGCAGTGTAAGCAGGAAAATGTAAACAAATAGTCTTGGAGGAAAATGTAAACAAACAGGCAGTGAAGAAAGTGTAAACAAATAGGCCTGGCTCACTGCCACTGTAGAGAAATTGCATTAAACAAATGATCAGGGGAGAGCGCGAACGCAGTCCCCCACTACCAGAAATTGTGCAGTTGAGATTCGAACGTTTGTCGAATTCACCGAGTTGCAGCAAGTCCGGATGTGCAATGGACAAGCCTCGCCCGGGGCAAACCACCTTGGTGATCATGGTATCACCCCTGCCAGGTAAGTATGCCATAGCATGGTCAAAGGCCGGGCCCACTTCTGGAGGTGCACAAACCTGGGTCAGGGTGCTCTCTGGGCGGGGCCTAATCCAACAACAACAACAAATTTCTCCACATTTTAATTTGGTTACGCAACGTTGAAGTTACGTTTTGCCAGAATTTGCCAAAATCCTTCCCAAAATGTGAAAATCACCAATTCATGTCCATGTGCAGCACTGACTTCCCTCAGATTGCACCGTCTTTCAGAGAAATCAAATATTTTGTAGCTAAATCAAACTGAGACAGGAAGACTACGAGTTTACATTTTACAACAAGGTGGATGCACCGTTCCAGGAAGTACTGCAATACCCAGTCGATGCGTGGAGTGGACGGAGCAAGCCCCTAATTCCATCTCCCTGCTCCAAAAATCAATTTAATATATGGTCCCCGGGTAGGGACGTATCAGATATTAAACTGATAAGAACAGATACTACACTTGATCTTAGCCAAAAGGCCGAGAAGCGATGCCTGCTAGCTGCCAGGTCAGCCAGGCAGGATTCCTGCTGTGCAACTTAGGCCGATGGTACCCTGCATAAATGCAACAGTCAGGCAGGGGGTGGGCGGAGCTATTGCTTATACGAGCCTGGAGATTACTAGTTCAAATTAGTTCAAAATAGATGAATTCCAGGACATTTCCCCCTGAAAATAGTCCGTAGATGTGTTTTATTTAATTTCATCCAGGCGTTTGAGAAGCTCAAGCGCAAATTGTCAAAATCAAGCCAGGCTTCAGCAGCAGATGGCAGTATAGAGCGAAGCTTCAGTTTGAACCAGTTGCTGACACAGGAGGCCGAAAAGCTGTATTGGTTCATGAGGCTTCATATTGGCCTTCCTTAGCAGCAGCAGCAGTGCAGTGTAAGCAGGAAAATGTAAACAAATAGTCTTGGAGGAAATGTAAACAAACAGGCAGTGAAGAAAGTGTAAACAAATAGGCCTGGCTCACTGCCACTGTAGAGAAATTGCATTAAACAAATGATCAGGGGAGAGCGCGAACGCAGTCCCCCACTACCAGAAATTGTGCAGTTGAGATTCGAACGTTTGTCGAATTCACCGAGTTGCAGCAAGTCCGGATGTGCAATGGACAAGCCTCGCCCGGGGCAAACCACCTTGGTGATCATGGTATCACCCCTGCCAGGTAAGTATGCCATAGCATGGTCAAAGGCCGGGCCCACTTCTGGAGGTGCACAAACCTGGGTCAGGGTGCTCTCTGGGCGGGGCCTAATCCAACAACAACAACAAATTTCTCCACATTTTTAATTTGGTTACGCAACGTTGAAGTTACGTTTTGCCAGAATTTGCCAAAATCCTTCCCAAAATGTGAAAATCACCAATTCATGTCCATGTGCAGCACTGACTTCCCTCAGATTGCACCGTCTTTCAGAGAAATCAAATATTTTGTAGCTAAATCAAACTGAGACAGGAAGACTACGAGTTTACATTTTACAACAAGGTGGATGCACCGTTCCAGGAAGTACTGCAATACCCAGTCGATGCGTGGAGTGGACGGAGCAAGCCCCTAATTCCATCTCCCTGCTCCAAAAATCAATTTAATATATGGTCCCCGGGTAGGGGACGTATCAGATATTAAACTGATAAGAACAGATACTACACTTGATCTTAGCCAAAAGGCCGAGAAGCGATGCCTGCTAGCTGCCAGGTCAGCCAGGCAGGATTCCTGCTGTGCAACTTAGGCCGATGGTACCCTGCATAAATGCAACAGTCAGGCAGGGGGTGGGCGGAGCTATTGCTTATACGAGCCTGGAGATTACTAGTTCAAATTAGTTCAAAATAGATGAATTCCAGGACATTTCCCCCTGAAAATAGTCCGTAGATGTGTTTTATTTAATTTCATCCAGGCGTTTGAGAAGCTCAAGCGCAAATTGTCAAAATCAAGCCAGGCTTCAGCAGCAGATGGCAGTATAGAGCGAAGCTTCAGTTTGAACCAGTTGCTGACACAGGAGGCCGAAAAGCTGTATTGGTTCATGAGGCTTCATATTGGCCTTCCTTAGCAGCAGCAGCAGTGCAGTGTAAGCAGGAAAATGTAAACAAATAGTCTTGGAGGAAAATGTAAACAAACAGGCAGTGAAGAAAGTGTAAACAAATAGGCCTGGCTCACTGCCACTGTAGAGAAATTGCATTAAACAAATGATCAGGGAGAGCGCGAACGCAGTCCCCCACTACCAGAAATTGTGCAGTTGAGATTCGAACGTTTGTCGAATTCACCGAGTTGCAGCAAGTCCGGATGTGCAATGGACAAGCCTCGCCCGGGGCAAACCACCTTGGTGATCATGGTATCACCCCTGCCAGGTAAGTATGCCATAGCATGGTCAAAGGCCGGGCCCACTTCTGGAGGTGCACAAACCTGGGTCAGGGTGCTCTCTGGGCGGGGCCTAATCCAACAACAACAACACATTTCTCCACATTTTTAATTTGGTTACGCAACGTTGAAGTTACGTTTTGCCAGAATTTGCCAAATCCTTCCCAAAATGTGAAAATCACCAATTCATGTCCATGTGCAGCACTGACTTCCCTCAGATTGCACCGTCTTTCAGAGAAATCAAATATTTTGTAGCTAAATCAAACTGAGACAGGAAGACTACGAGTTTACATTTTACAACAAGGTGGATGCACCGTTCCAGGAAGTACTGCAATACCCAGTCGATGCGTGGAGTGGACGGAGCAAGCCCCTAATTCCATCTCCCTGCTCCAAAAATCAATTTAATATATGGTCCCCGGGTAGGGGACGTATCAGATATTAAACTGATAAGAACAGATACTACACTTGATCTTAGCCAAAAGGCCGAGAAGCGATGCCTGCTAGCTGCCAGGTCAGCCAGCAGGATTCCTGCTGTGCAACTTAGGCCGATGGTACCCTGCATAAATGCAACAGTCAGGCAGGGGGTGGGCGGAGCTATTGCTTATACGAGCCTGGAGATTACTAGTTCAAATTAGTTCAAAATAGATGAATTCCAGGACATTTCCCCCTGAAAATAGTCCGTAGATGTGTTTTATTTAATTTCATCCAGGCGTTTGAGAAGCTCAAGCGCAAATTGTCAAAATCAAGCCAGGCTTCAGCAGCAGATGGCAGTATAGAGCGAAGCTTCAGTTTGAACCAGTTGCTGACACAGGAGGCCGAAAGCTGTATTGGTTCATGAGGCTTCATATTGGCCTTCCTTAGCAGCAGCAGCAGTGCAGTGTAAGCAGGAAAATGTAAACAAATAGTCTTGGAGGAAATGTAAACAAACAGGCAGTGAAGAAAGTGTAAACAAATAGGCCTGGCTCACTGCCACTGTAGAGAAATTGCATTAAACAAATGATCAGGGGAGAGCGCGAACGCAGTCCCCCACTACCAGAAATTGTGCAGTTGAGATTCGAACGTTTGTCGAATTCACCGAGTTGCAGCAAGTCCGGATGTGCAATGGACAAGCCTCGCCCGGGGCAAACCACCTTGGTGATCATGGTATATTGTATATACCTAAATAAATGTAGCAGCAGTAAAAGAAAAATATGGCACTATAGACATGTCCTATTTCGAAAGATGAGGGCATTGCATAAGTAAAGGTCTCTCCCATGGCATATGCTCCATTTTAATATGCATGTGCATGTAATGGCTTATTCACTGGATACTCCGCAGTGACCAATGACCCCGACAGTCACATGTGTCTTCGTCAGAGCTCTCTGAAAATGTATAATATGTGGGGGTTAAGGCAACCACTACCCTTATTAGGCCCCAGCAAAATGGCCCAACAGCGCCACCTGCTGGCTTAAGATGGCTTTTAAGTGGCTTGTAAGTGGCCCACCCATCCTCCGTGAAAATAGTTAGAGTTCTTATTCTGGCAGCATGTTGCCCTCTTTCAGAGTTTGTCCTGAAATTCGTCAATTTTCCCAAATTCCCCTTTTATTCACAAAGGCCACACTTTTAGACTCATACATATTTATACTACCCCACTGTCACAGAGAGAAGCTTTAATTTGAACGTTTTTGGCTCCAAATTCATTTTTTTGGGACTGTACAATCACAGGAAGTTCAGTTTGGCTGTTTCCTGTCCGTCTCCCTGTGCGTTTCTCCTACTACATGGGTCTGACCAAAATATTCTTTCACCCATCGAGGTTGCTGCATGGCTGAAGCATCCTCTCAATTATTTGGCCTCCCAGGCAAATTTGCCCTAATTATAAAATAATTAAATTAATAATTAATTAAACATCGCAACTCTCCCGATTACCCAGCACGCCACAGCTCTCCTCTCTGCTGTCGGTTCCTTCCCCTCGGCAAACCTGCCTCCTCTTGCTAAAAAAAAACAGGCGAAATAATAGTTAATATAGTCAACAAAATAGGAAGAAATGGGGAAAATTAGATAAAGACTTGAGGAAAAATCAGGAAAAAAGGGGGGAATAGATCCGTGTCCAATTCTAGCCAGGTAAATCCTGAAATGACTTCTAATCCAACCACCTATAACTAGAGTAGAGTGCAATCTCTAACTCACCTCTAGGTGGCAGCGCACAATAAAAACGTTCTTCTTCTGCTGTTTTTTGGCATCCATCTTGTATTGCACCACAGTACAAAACATGAGCAGAAGCATGAAAAACATGAGCACGAGCAAAAATTACTGTTCACATTTAAATTGATTAAGACAAAATATATCCGCGAGGTTGAACTACATTGGAACTTCAAAGAAAACAAAGTTATCTCGGTGAGTGAACACTGTGATTTCTTTGTTGATTAGCTTGGAGCGAAGAAAGTTGGCCTTGAGACTGAGGCAAGAGTGGGCCGGCACCGGAGCTACCTGGGGCAAGAGTGAGGCTGGGGTGTGACGAAGGCTCAGGTGAGAGTGGGCCGGGTTAAGACTTAACAGGCGCAAAAGCAAAACAGACCAGGTTGGGGTGTGACTGGGGCGAGAGCGGGGTTTGGGTGAGAGCGAGCAGGGGCGGTCGCAAGGGGGACTGCGCCTGGGGCGAGGGTCTTAATTGGCTTTAATTTATTTTCTCTCTCTCTCTCTCTCTAATATAATAATATATAATATAATATAATTTGAGAATTACGTTATGCCAATCTATACCAGTATGTAGTCACATTAGTACTCAAGTAGCATACTCTAAACATTATACTCAAATCTATCTGGTGGCTAATTGTTCTGTGTTAATTTTTCAGGGGAGAAGGTGTAAAAGGGAACCTTTTACAACCTTTAGAGAGTCATTTGCCAAGATTGGAGAACTGCGATCAATTGTCCCTGAAGGTGTGTTAGCATTTATAATAATTAGATTTTTACTTTTACTTTTAACTTATTTTAACCATTTTTATGGTCTCCCAGTTTCCTCTGGAGGAGCCCTCTGCCTCGGGAGCGGTCATTGGCTGTGGCTGCTGTGGTGCTGTCCTGTGGGTGTCTGGATGGAGGTGTGGTGTTTCTACCGCACCTCCTCCAGGCGTCCTGTGCTGGTGCCCTGTGGCTGCAGCCGAGATGCTGCTCCCGATGCAGACGGCTCCTTGGATGGTGTTTCCTTACCTGGTTTATCTGTACCCAGCCTTGCCTCAGCCTTATGTCCATTGCGTCCATTGTTTTACCTTGAGTGTGTGTGGTGTGCTTGTGTGGTGTGTCTCTGGGAAGGTGGGTGGGGAGAGTGTGAGTGCGACAATGTGTTTGTATTTGTGGGAGGAGGTGGGTGTGAGAGAATGTTTTTAAATCTGTAAAGCACTTTGTGTTACATGAAATGTATGAAAAGCGCTATATAAATAAAGATTGATTGATTGAATAATAATAATAATATTATAATTTAATTTTGTTTAATTACAGGAACCCCTGTGTTAGCACTGACTTCTGCTTCTGCTGAGACCAAGCACAGAGACCATGTTACCAAGCTTTTGTACATGAACGCTGCAATACGAGTGACAGTGAGCCCCAACAGAACAAACATCAGACTGGGACTGTGAAATGTTCCTGTTAACCTTAGTTGTTTGGACTGGATTGTGAAGATGATTAAAGAAAAAGGACTGACAATGGCTCCCATTATCATCTACTGCCGATCACTAAAAGTAGTTGGAGTTTTCTGCTATCTTGCAGAACTTGGTGAAGAAGCATGGGTGGACAGAGACAAGAACCAAAGTTCTGAAAACCTCCTCCTCGGAATATTCCACAGTAACACTTTGCAACGGCACAAAGAGAGGGTGTTAAAATCTCTTCAAGTGGAGGAGCACTGTAGGACTGTAGTTGCAACCACAGCTTTGGGGATGGGCTTAAATTTCCCTAACATTTCCCATGTTGTCATGTATGGGTCACCAGAAGATGTTGAGGCCATTGTTCAACAGGTTGGCAGAGCTGGTAGAGGTGGGGAACAGTCACATGCCATATTGCATGTCATTAAACAGTCAAAGCATGATGTTACAGTTAAAGAGGTGATTGCCATGGCCAACAAAAGCTGCTTTCGACAAGCGCTTTATACTCATTTTGAAGATGATACAACTAGTGTCAACCCAGGTCATTTATGCTGTATATTTTGTCACTCACAATCTGCATGTGAGAATAATGGCTGCCCGAAGCCCTCTCCTTCCTATGAGTCATTGCCTGATCATTCTTCAATACCACTGAAATGCAGAAATGTGACACCCGCTGATAAAGAGCTGGTCCAAGATTTACTAGAGTATGTGCTCTTTAGATGCGAACGTTGACCATACCTTTACAAGCAAGGCATTTTGTACTGGTTTCAGCACAGAGCTTGTTGTTGCAGTATTGGAGCACTGTGCAAATATTTTTGAAATTGATTACATTGTTAACAATCTGCCGGTCTTTAAATTGGAGCATGTCAGAGAGATTTTACTCAAGTGAAGTATTTGGAGATTTTGAATATGCACATACAGCTGCACCTGAGGAGCCTTCGTCCGACCTACATCTGTACTTTCGAGGTTACTATGATGAAGAGGATGATGGCTTGGACATGGAAACAACACAGCAGTAGAGATTTAGATGTGTGGTATCATTAGTATCAGCCAGAGTAAATTGTTAACATTAAAATGTAACACAACTTAAAATGTACATTCAAAGGCAAGTTTTCAATAAATATATTTTCATTTATTGCAAGTCTTTCTTTTTTAACCAGACCAATTATAATAACACACACACACACGTTAAAAATAAAGTATTTGAACTTACAAAAGACTATAATAAATATCAAATCAGGAGTTGTCCTCATTGTCCTCTTAGATTTACTATTATACACATACTAAATGGGAACACTCCTCCACTCATTTAGTTTTGACCTCATCCATCCGCACAGCTCGGTGTGTTTTAACTTTGAAAAAAGATCCCTGTAGAATGTTGGGAATGCGGTGAACTGTCTGCCTGTAATATCTTGAAAAACCCTCGCCTCTTTGAAAATCTCCATAAGACATGCATCGTCTTCTGTTACATTTGCAGCGTGATGGACACCGCTACTCTTAGACACTTCCAGTTCACCATCTGTTGTGTCCATAATTTCTTTGAGAACACCTAGTGACTTGCTAACGCGATCTGCAACCTGTTCAGTCAAGTTTGGACCACTACGCTTTAAAAAGGATTTGAGAAAGTTCTTGAGGTGCTCGAGATGTAGGTCCAGGGGAATATTTTTGCCCTTACCACCCTTCCCATTCCAGAACCTGTTCCATTTAAGTCCATGTGCTAGAGATGGCGAAAGTGTAGCATTGACCTGTACAGTTAACAAAAAGGTACTATAAGCATACTGGTGATGTCCATAAGCTTTATAGAATAAGAGAGCTACAATGTACAATCGGAGCAGCCTCTCTCCATCTCCCTCCTTCACTGCATCCTGCATGTCTAAGAGGAACAACCCAAAACTGAGCCTGGCTTATGTGTGGTGTTTAATGTGGTCTATCAAATGGGTTCTTGGTCTAGCAGGTGTGGTCAGTAAGGTTGAAGGAAGGCCATGCACAACGCGCTCATGGGTGTTTCTGGGCTTTCCATATTTGTAGATGATAGGACATCCTGGCTGACGGCACGGGAACTCCTTCACCTGTGCAGACTGTTGTATCCAAGCATCTTTGACACCAGATGCAATGTCCGCAACATCATCAAATGTGACAAATCTGTCCACAACTCCAGCCACTGCATCATGTAGCCAGGTTCGTTTCATATCTGTAGAGCCATTTTGGATATGATCAGGAATGAAGCCCTCTGGAACCTCTTTAAAAAACATAAAGAAAAGATCATTTTTAGTACAGCATGCAGCATATCTAAATAGTATAGCCTAAATATACATACATACATACATACATATACTTCAGATGAATGTGCAGATGTGTCATAAAAAGCAAACCATGACCGCAGCAACAAATACTTAAAAGGTAAAATGTAGACTTTGGCCGAAGCAAGTTTACAATCATTTAAGCACAATGAACCTGTAGTGTGTTTGGGTGGAGAGGCAGACAAATTATCACTTTAAACTGCTCTCATTTTGGACTAATTTGATTACCTTCAAGATTTGTCAGCTGAAAATGTTCCAGCGCTGCAGCAAGGAAGAGTGCAGTGGTATCTTTCTTTACAAAGTCTTTATAGGCATTGAACGCCGCATGTGGACCCTGTTTAGCGTTGCTGCATCTGCATATAGTTTAAGTTAATATGACAGTCTTTGAGAACAGATATACCACATATCCAGGAACTGGGCATATCCATTTCATAGTTTTAATCGTGCATATTATATTTATCCCCTCCTCGAACCGCCACCTTAACGTGGAGGAGGGGTTAGAGCTCTGTTATCTGGGGCTTCGTGCCCCTGGTAGGGTCTCCCATGGCAAACAGGTCCTAGATGAGGGGTCAGACAAAGAACGGTTCAGAAGCTCCTTATGAGAAACCAACAGGCCCGGTTAATCGTGAGGCCGTCCTCCCGTGGACTCACCACCTGCAGGAGGAGCCATAGGGGCTGGTGCAATGTGATTTGGGAAGCTCGGACGGCTGCCCCCACGACCCGGCAACGGACAAGTGGAAGAAGATGGATAGATTATATTTATAAAATCATAGACATAGCCACACTTAACACCATTAAGCATGCAGTGATGGTGAAGTACCAAGTCAAAATTCATTGTGTCTGGACTTCTTTTCTTTTGCATTCTGCAAAAACAGTAATAAAAGTTAACAATGCTGTCAAACAATAGCAAACAAATATTCACTTAAAATATTTACTCTTTTTTATGATTAAATATTGTACCTCAACTTATTCATATTGGATACCAGTGTTGCGTGATTTTTGGCAGCTTCTGTTTTGAAAAAAATCCGATGATATATCTAATAAAAAACAAAGTATATTAATGTTTGTGAAATATCATAATGATTGTTTGTTATAGCTCAAATATTACTAACCTCATAGAGGTTTCTTATGGCATGCCAATCCTCAAGTCCTTCTAGTCTCTCCTGAGAGTTTTCTCCTTCAGCAAAGGACCATTGTATGTTTCGGCTGTTACCTTCAGTCAGTCTGTCTCCACCAACCAAAATGCTGGACTGTCCCTGGGAGCATTTTGGAACATACCTAGAAATATTAAACAATACAATACTTTAGCACATCAAGCTAAATTCTTCTACAGTATTTGCAAATTCAATAAGTGTTAAGTCACAACTTACTCTTTCTGCAAGTGAAGTAAAACTTGTGTCAAGTCACTTGACAGGTTTTCATTTTTGAATAGAAGTCCAAGGGGGTACTAAAGAAAAATAAACATAACAAAGTTTGATGCATTTGTAGTGTGTAACACTTGAATACATTATAAAAGTATATTTCAGTTACCACATACATGAACGGAGGCAGCAGACATTTCCGCAGAATACTGGTGAGGGATGTGATTGACATTTGATAATGGCTGAAATGCATGGAGATATTGGGTGAGAATGCGGCTGCCAAGTACAATGTATTCAAGGCGCATGTGGTTTTGTGTGTCAGGACCAGGTGGAGATTTTCCAATGTCAGAATCTATGACTGACTGGACTGGCTTGTCCCTGCCGAGTTGGTATATTGGGACTCTGTCCTCAACAGCCATGTGGTGTATCCAATGGAGGGACTTGTTTCCCTGGGCTAGAGACTGGTGGTGTGTATGTATGAAAAAGTCCAGATTGTCAAATATTAGGGAAAATGAAGGCGGTGGAGATGACTCAGAGTTTGTAGCTGTAGGCAAAGATGAGACACCCAGCTCCAACATGTCTTCCTCAGTTATGGAGAAGGAGGTTAAATCAAAACTCTCATCCTGCCTTTGTTCAGTCTGCTGTTGTATGGAAGGTTCATGTGTCGCTGCAATGCCATCCGATGAAATGTGGCTGTCTTTTAAAATAAATAAAGAATAAAAATAAATGACTGAACTACAACATTGACAATAGCAAAACATATTTTCTATATTTCTTACCTGAAAGATTAAGAAACTGCACACTTTCCCTGGTACCTTCAAGTCCTGGGTCAGATGACGCATCAACAGACAAAACACCTTCAGTGGTGCAAGTCTTTTCATTTCGAGTGTTCAAATAAATTTCATTTTCAACTTTTAGCAGATGGAGGCCTGCACCACAACTTCTGGCTAACTCTTTCTGTTTGCCAATGGCACAGGAATGTGAAGTTGAGATTCACAGCTTAGAGAGTCTTTTAAAAGCCACTTTTTGGACGTTGTCAATATAATAAGCAAAAGCCGAGAGACGCGTTTCTCTTCCTCTCAAAGCAATAGCTGCAGCTGCACAAGTAGAATGTTGTGTCTGGTTTGTGATGGTAGAAAAAAAGGAAAACAGAAGTGGGCACAGCTTCTGTAGGTCAGAAGAAAGATTTTCAAATGAAAATGTTTTCAAATCATCAGCTGAGGTCCTCCACAACATGAAACCCTTATTGGGGTTACACAGCAGTTTGTAAACAACTCTTGGTGTCTTACAATAAGGTTTGAAGCTGTTCTCCATTTTCCTCTGGCAATGTTCTCAATAATACCTGCCGTGTCTGTGGGGCATTTTATCTTGTCAGACCTCCGCTGTGATCTGTAGTGAACACTCACCTGTAAAAAACAAAATATACAGTTACAAGTTAAATCAAGGTCAATGTTCAAAGTTACAGTGACACAATTACAGTCTGCTGTTTTATTATGTCTGTTTTCAGTGTTGGGGAGTAACTAAACATGTATTTAGAATACTAATTTTAAGTAACTGTATTCTAGTAAAGTTACACTTTTATTTGAGAGTATTTAGAATACAGTTACTTTCCAAATATCAAGGGAAAACATCCCAGTGACAATCATTTATCATTACAATTTAGCTCCATATTGCACAACACTATTAAAGAACTTTTTATGTTGACCTGTTTTTCCTGTTTTTCCTCCTAAAATAAAATAAAGATTTAAACGCCTTATGCCACAGTTCATACACACACTGCCCATGTGTCACATGATGCTGTGATCTGCTGCTCCATTTGCCAAGAGAGTTAGAGTTTCTAATTAATGGTAGCCTAAGTGAGTTTACAATTGGTGTTCCAACAATCCATGTCTTCATTTTTGTAATTATACGCCATATTTATGAATAAATAAAATGACAATCAATCTGACAGTATTCATAAAGTAACAGAATACATTACAAAATAAATTTTAAGGCAAGTGTTCAGTATTCTGTAACTAAATACAATATCAAAGTATTCTCCCCAACACTCTGTTTTACATTCAGAACATTTGTCCCCACACATTTATCTCACAGCCTACTGTTGTAGTGCCAGGCAAATACCCCTCCCCTACCCTTTTGATCCTCTTAGGCTACTTGAAAATGTATTTACTTTACACACGGTAAAAACGTTTTGTGTCATAGGGTAAAATTTAACTGTAGACAATGACATAGTACCATGCCAAACACTACGGCTAATAATTTAGTTCTTTTTTAACTTACCTCTGTCAGAGTGTGCCGTAATGGCATCAGGGGTAGACGGTCGGGAGAGATGGCAAGCGGTGGTTTCACTGGCTTCAGTGGCTTATTGTGTTGGCGTTGGTGGCTTTGGCCGCTGTTTTTAATAGACCTCGGAGTTTTAGATGGAGTAAACTCTCTCGTCCGTTTAGCAGAAGATGCTTCACCTGTCATGTCGCTTTCAGCCTCTTTCCATTTCGTTAAAATGACAAAGTCTCCCTCTATCCTCTCCAATTGACGGAAGCATGAGCATGACCTGCACATTCGCGATGATTTTGATGTATCCACTGACAAGCTGCATCCCACGTCCATCAATCGTGCATGCACAGTTTTTTCATCAGAGGATTGACGATGTTCAAAAATCAACTTCGTGTTGCTTAAAACGCCTTTTATGCTCAGGTTTGTCTTGCAAATTCAACAAAAATCGTTGCACGATAACATGATGACTTCTCCGTAAACATCCAACAATAGTAAACGCGGCCCACCTGTCATTCCTGGCACACGACTAAGACGTCACATAGCTCGATGCTACAATTGGCTAAAAGCGTATTATGGAAGGCGGGTACTAGCTGGCATTTCACCCAATCAGGTTAAAGTATTGTACTGAATAGTGATGTTACATTCGTATCGAGGCGTCGAAGCGTGTGTCGAGCAATAAGGCGGAGGCGGAGGCGGCGCGTGGTTCGGAGCGTGTGTTGGTGACGTACACAATGACGATTTGAACCTTCCTGAAGCACCGTACCACGTGCCTGATTCAGGAACTGGTGTGCGGGTTTTGAGGGCTTGGTGGTGTCCATAAAAAAAAAAAAAACCTTTTTGAATAAAATCAATAAAGACCCCTGTCTCGTCACATTACTTCAAATAACACGAGAATATGCCACTCCTAATTACAATGACACTGTGTATATGGTGCATGTGCATAATGGTAACTTAAGTTGAAGTACATTATTTTGTCCACTTGATGGAGCAGTAGAGCAGATGAACCACTCTGAAGCTTTGGTACATGTGTCGACCATGGATGTATTATAATTAACGGTGTCGACCCACTTCGGTGACTGCTTCAAAGGCCTCATAGGGCTTCATCTCACCATCACTAGTACTGAATGCCCCTCCTTTTCACGGACAAGACTGAACGGCAGCCTTCCCAGATTGATAGTAGAACTCAGTACTACACATATCAATCTGGCTACTTTTAACGGTCTATGGGCCAGGTTAGATAATCGCCGCTTTGCGGCTATATTTATTAATTACTCTCATTCAACAAAACAAACTCTGTCATTTATATCTGCTATAGAGTCATGATTGTCCTCCTCTGAGTCATGGTGCAGCAGGACTGCTGTGAACAGATGTTATAAAAGAAGCTCATGAGGTTTTTTTTTCCAAAGTAGAAAATAGTCAATAGTAATTAGATCTACCACAATACTGTGGGACACACATATGACTCTACATCAGAGAATTGATATGGATATTGTTTTAACCATTAGAAGCATTAATGGTGTGACATATAAAAAATGAGTGTAATTTGAATTTTGGTTCCATTTTTATTTTATTTACTACATGTTACCTTTGGGTTTCTTTATAACCAATAATGTTATGGATCCCACATTTTCGGGCGAAGGTAGCACAGGAAGTCGTCGTCTCGCAGAGGGAAAACCATGAAATAAAAGATGGAACTACTTTGCAAAAACTACCCGTGTGCAGTTGACTGTGAAACATTTAACTTGTCAGAGAGCTCCCTAAAACTTGTTTGATTTGCCATATGTACCACAAAAAATAGAGTTTTTCGTTTAAGAGGGATTTCTGATGGCTCAACAAATTGTTTTAGATCCATTTGCTGTCATGTTTCCAGCAGGTGGTGAAACTGAACATGGCTGATGATGTGCTTGAAAAACGTTTCCTCATCCATCTCGACCAGTACGTCCCAATCTGTCCCTGTCTTTAGAATGGTTTTGGGCACATGACCTGACATAATCTTTAAACTAATCGCTTATTTTGGAGTGCTTGCTACTATCTGGTTTCAAACATTTTAAAGTCATTTGTTTGCCTCACACGCAGTCTTAATTTCTTTTTTTTCATCAGTAGAGGGCACCAAATAGCTACCAATATATCGCGTCTAATTCATGAGGGAGAATATAAGTACAAAACAAAACTGAAAACTACCTGTGAGGAATTTTGCCTGTCTTAAACGCTCAACCTTGAAATACTTTTCTATTTCGTTTTCAGGTGGGTGCCCTCTTCATTAATTTGTCCATTGACACAAAGCAGTACACACCTATTTATTTATTTTAAATTATGGACATGAATTTCCAGCATAATTAAAACATGAAAACATATAAAGAATACTTAAAAATAAATAAATAGACAAACTCCCTCCCAGCCGTGCCTTGCCCCTTCACAATAAAAGCGTGTCTTTTGTTCGTTACACAGTCACGCTTCACCAGGACGCTACACCAGGAAGCAAGTCAGGAAGAATTTGTTGCAGTTTAGGAGACAGGTACGCTACCATCTATAATTTTACAAAACACTTATTGTGTTTGAGTCTAACTTTGTTGTTCATAGTGATAATGTGTGCCAACAACTGCATCTAAGTTTGAATTCGCAATAAAGATATTGTAGAAATGCCGTCTAGTGCTGTTCGATTGGCCAAACCAATGTGGCTTTAACTCACAAATTTAAATTAAAAAACGGTTTTAATCCAGTGCCATTTCAAACTCCTTTGCAAGATATAAAGTCTGTTCAATATGTTTTGTATATTAACATGTATGACTTTTATTTTCATGATTTTACATGTTTCCCTCCTCTCTGGTATAACAGGAAATTCAGGTTAACTCTATAACTCTATAATTGGACTGCGTCCTCCTTGTTGCTAATACAACATTGCTCTGAGCTTTAGCTAAGGGCAAGATTTGAACTTCTACTTCATGGAGGAATTCATATAAAGTAGCGAAATCTGGGGCCAAAATGTAGCAGGCAGTCAGCATGTAACCTATTTGAAAGCTCCAAAAAGTAGCATGTGAGTACTGGGAAACTGTTTGCACTACATCCAATTTGTTTTTCATTGGTGACAGAATTATGGGACACAACGCATAAAATAAGAAATATTTCTAAAGAGTAAGATACATGTAACAAAAACTACATGTATTCATTTATTTTTATTTATATAATTTATTTAAAGGGACAATGTATTTTAATGAACATGTATATGTAAATATGCCAGAATTAGCCAATGGCTCCTCTCCATCTGTAGTCCGGCAGATTAGGACAATAAGCGAATCGTAATCTCGTAGTGCGCATGCGCAGCGCTTCGGTCAATCGGGATAAAAACGCTGTCTCCCAGTAAACCCAATGTAAAATATGCATGAATAAAGATTGTTTTACAGGCATAAAAACTGTGGTACATTAACAGATCATCAAAAATATATCGAGGGTGAGTATATGTGCTTCCACGAACATTTTGGTCAAATATATTAGTTTTATTTTCCAAAAGTTTTATTTTCTAAATTAAATGTCGACTTTTTGGGTGGGGGGATAAATCTTTCCTGACAATCACACACTATACATATAAATTGTACTGTAGAAAAGCAGAAAGTAAGTCATCTTTACTTTTATACTACACAATGCTTTGGCCTACATGAACATGTTTTCTCTCAGCATTGTATGGGGAGCAGGGATTACGATGATTGTGTATAAAGGAAAGGCTAAATGGCATATGCCTAGAAGTTGAATAAAGTCATGCAGCATAGGAAACAATAAACATACCCTGCAAAACATGTGCAATAGCACCTTATATGCGTCCTGTTTAATGATCACATACTTTTTATGTAATAAAACCATCCAAATGTTTAGAAACTGAAAGCTTTTCCTTGTTAATAATCCGACAGAATCAGAATCATATTTGGTTTTATTGACATTGAACAGGTTCACAAAGTAGGAAGTTTATTCAGAGCAATCGTGCAACATGAAACATAAAACGTAAATAATAAACTATCAAAACTTTAAAACTTAGAAGGGCATACATAAAGGAGATCAAAAATAAAATGCGATTAAAAACAACAACAAGCCATCTCCTTAAGCCCCAGTTGTGGACTACAGTAAAGTGGCCCTACACTTCCAGACCCATGGTAAAGTCTGTCGCGAACATGATGCTATTTTCACCGATGTCACGGCACAAGCATATCGTAGATGGCCAGTAGCAAACTCCATCTATCTCGACAACCCGTTTCACTGAAGGAATTTTCAAGGGATCTGCCAGTTTCTCCGTCTTGTGTCTGCCACCAACAAGTCCTCTAGCCGCTTAGCAATAGCCCGCGTTTCCACACAAATAACTTCAAACTAGGAATTGTCCATAGTCTAAAAACATCGCAACTCATCTCTGTATCCTCCAACTGAGCCTCTCACTCAATTTAGTAAGTTTTGAGTATCATACAAAGATATAACAAATCATTTAAAGAGGGGGTATTATGCTTTTTTCAATCACATAGCACCAGTCTATAGCATACTACAATGATGACGTAACCTTCTGTTGGTCTGTATATGCAGTAAATTGAAATAACTGCCTTGAATAAAATTGCTCTCTCAAAATGGCTGTACTGAACGTCTTGAAATAGGCCTCTGTCTCTTTAAGAAGCTTTCCGACACGACCCCTTCAGCACACTGCTGTGGCATCTAAACAACACTACTGTGCGGGGAGGGGGCTCTGCTGAGCTGAGGAGCAGTGGTTGGTGGCTTGGCTGGTGACGAAAGGTCCAGAGGCGTCTCCAGGAGGTGGGAGCGTTCCTAGGAGGACTGAGGCATAGCTACACCTAAAATGGCTGCCGTCTAAGTTTTTACTGATTATTCAAAAATATGTGAATGAGCCAAGGCAACACTCCAGGCATGTGTTTAATGAGGGAATTACATAATAACATGATATAAAGCTTGAAAAAGTCGATTTTACATAATACCCCCCTTTAAACTACATTTATCTGCACTCTCTCGTATTCGTATATGCTTCTGCGCTGTCAAAACATACTTCCGGGTCAAATTTATCCCGATTGACCTCTGAGCGATCCCATAATTCATTGCGCCAATTGAGATTACGACTTCACTTATACAAAGAAACTGTATAATTATGACAAAAGACTATCACCCACACAATTCAACTCTGGAGACAAGAAACTTAACAATCGTCAGTGGTCACATGTCTGGGTCCCCTTTGGCCAAATTGTATTTAAATTATTATTTTTTTTTTTATGTGGTACAGTCTCTTATGTCCTCTGGGATGCTGTTCCAAACCTCCCTTTCACTAATAGCACCTGTGACTAAATGCTGTGCGTCAATAAGGAACCACACAGTCGCCTCTGGTAACTATACCACTTTGGACTGGATTTGAACTTATTGAATTCATTCAGGGATGGTGGAGTGAGGTCCTTGCAAAATCTTATAAATTGAGCATGCCAGTTTAAAATTTTTCACATTTTCAAAATTCAGAATGTTGTATTATTTAAGTATTAGGCAATGATGAAATAAAAATATACATTTTATGAAATAATTTTAAAGCTTTTTTATATATATATAAATACTCTATTGGTTATAACTTTTAAAGATTGTAAGTGACCAGTTAGTCATGCAATATTCAATATGTGAAAAGATCATACAATGAAGAAATATTTTAGCTAACTGATAGTAATGATCGAATGTGTTTAAATTTACAAAGATTAGAATGAGCAATTTTACACATTTTGAACATGATTTTTCATGAACATTTGTATGAAGCTTTTGTTGCTAATCGCTTTGGGAGGAGTACTTTTTTTTTACTTCAGAATATTACCCAAGTAGATGTAATAAGTACAGTGATCAAACTACTCTTAAAAGTTGCTCTATTCTCCTGTTAATTACAAAAATATATTTTCCATTATCGCAAGATTTTGAATTTGAAACAATTGAGGTATTGCGCGTCGCGTCACAAGAGATCCGTCCCGCTACGTTGTTGTGTACGCGAGTTAGGCTAGCTATTTTTTGCACAATGGCGTTAAAGTGTTCTATTTATGGCTCTTCAAACAGGAACGATCGTGAAAGTGACTTGGAACATTACAGGATCCCAGCCATTATCCAAAATCAAGACAGTGAATGTGAAAAAACTTAAGTGCAGATCGCAGAAGGCAATGGCTGCCAAAATCAGACAGGACTAAACCATTTCCGTGTTAATTTCTTTGAGGAAAACGTGTCTCAGGGAAAACAGCAGAAAACAGCTTTTTGTTCATCTTACATATTTGGGATCTACAGTTAAAAACTAGTTCATCAAAGGCAGTTGCATGTTTTACCATGTCTGTGAGGTTATGTGCAGCCGCGGACTGGGCTTATATTTTACCGGGCATTTGCCGGTGGGCCGGTTCCAAAATGGGCCGGTGTGTTAGATTTTATTTTTTTCATTTTCTGCGCAGCCCGTGCTTTCTGGAATGGAATCATCCAATGGCCCATCACAGGCGCATCAGTGGTACATGTGCCACACGTATGATCAGCTGCACGCATGATCAAGGAGTTGCGTGCTATGGGTGGGCTGGTCCAAACCAAAAAATGCCCGGGCTGAATTATTGTCCCAGTCCGCCCCTGGTAATGTGTGTTAGCAGCTATCTATCTACAGCTTACAAAAGTCATACCATGCCAAGGTGGCGCTAGAGCCTATGACAATAAAAAACATGAACAAGCAATATATAAACAACTTAACTTTGAAGTTGAATAACTATTCAAAACATTCACAAATTAGGAAGCCGCTTCATTCTCCAAAAACGTCCTTTTTTTACGAGGAAGGCTTCGAACGCTGTTTTTTGCGCCGGTTTTAGAGATTTCATATAATCCAAATGATTTAAAACAGACGAAAGAGCAGAAGAAAACAGTGTATCGGCCGCCATCTTTAATGTTTTGGAAGAGTGAGTGGGTGACGGGTGACGGCTTCCGTCTCTTGGTGCGTGATTAGACCGATGTGGGTAAAATCGTGAAATGATTGGCTGCGAGCAGCTGCCCAGACGGTTCTTCTTTTATACAGAAAGGATGAGTGTCTGGCAAGGTTACCATAATGACCATGTTCGAGGGGGAAATCATGGCGGCTTTACAGACTCCTCCTCCCCAGCTCTGACGAAGCATGTTCCTAATAAGGGCATAAGTGCGGGATCTTCACTGTAGACTCGGCGCAATGCTAACAGTCCGACCCTCATTAAGTACGAGATTTCTAAAATTGCCTGGTGTCTTTAATTGTAACTAACCCAGTGTTATCACAGGAGGAATATCTAAATGTACAAAGTTCCAAAAAAGTAGGCACCAGGCTCTAAAGTTGTTTTTAATGTGTCTAAAGTGTAATGATTTCTAATGGGAGACTAGTGGCTATATGGAGGTACCACAGCAATGGCAGCCTCTAGTGTCATGGTCATAAAGCAGAGCAGCCAGCAGCCATTGTTATAAACAAGTTATATGTTATAGACCCTTTAACTACTGACATCATCAGTGACATCAGCTCGAGGCAGGAAGTGATCAAGAGAAATAAGATTAAACTAAAACTAGCGATTTTAAGTGTAAAACTACAACTAAAATATGTGGTCCTGTTGTGGCTTAAGGTCTAAGAACAAGAGGAAATATAGCCGCAAGCGGCGATTATCGGCCCTCGCCGACCGCCCTGCCTAAAGCAAGGGGGCGCTTCGCGCCCTTTTGTCTCCCTCAATCTAAAATTATGGTATTGCTACTGCCTTTATGTTTGTTTTTAACTTTTTTCCCAAGGGTCTTAGTTTTAAGATTTTTGGAATGCGTTAACGCGCACTCCGCGCTCAATTTTGACATTATACAGAGAAAAATTAGTATGAATTTGTATCACACTATATCTGCAAACTGAAGCATATTTTTACATTTTACTTAGGGCTGCGGCTGCGCCGCAGAACATCCACAAAGGTTATCCAAGTACTTTGGATAACCTTTGGTTCCTCACTTCTCGCTGAATTATGGAGTTTAACATTTTTCCATCAGAATAAAATGGGACGTTCTGGTCATCGCTACGGCAACACCGTGAAAAATATGGCATGGGTGTAATTGACTTTTCTGATCGGAACGACGAAATAGAATTTTGTGCCAAATTATTTTAATTTTCGTAAAACTAAAATTTGTACTCTCCATATAATTCCTATAGGGGGCGCTATCGCGCCCAATTTGAATTTTGCCAAATGAAAGTGTTTAGGACTGTGACTTTAATAACTGATAACAAAATGAGCGAAATCGGGCTTCATATGTGCGAATGGGAGCAATTTTTTGTTTGCGAAAAATCTCAAAATACTTCGTACAGTTTGCGGCTGCGCTGCATAAAAACCGTAAAACTTAGAAAAGTAATTTGGATAACTTTTAAAGTTCTACTTCTCAAGATTATTTTCCACCCAAAATTAGGTCGTTCCGATAAACGCTCTAGGAGGAGATAGATTTTGTACAAAGTGAAAAATAAAGGCGGATTCCCGCTTCGCCGGCTGTCATCCAAAATGGCTGACACCCAATATGGCGGACGGCGTTGCCGTAATCATATTTTTTGCTCAACTTGTCATGATGCACGTCTGTACCGATTTTTATGATTCTACGACAAACTTCATTTTTGGCCAAGTCCTATCTCGCAATTTTTCAAAATTCAAATTCTAAATTTGGAAATAGTCAAAAGTTGCGTCGGATCGGGTTTGAATTTTGGGCCAAAATCTGTGACTTTTCGTCGATGTTCACTGGGTGAAAATTGCGACGGTGCGAAAGAAAGAAAGAAAGAATAATATTCCCATACGAAAACAATGTTCCCGCTTACGCGGGTACCATAAACTATATATTTTCGGAAAGCGCTCGCGCATTCCTACCTCATGGTAGAGGTCCTGGGTCACTGACGGGCACTTCGTGCCCGTCAGTGACCCAGGGCTCTCAGTCGCCCATTGACTTTTATGGGCTCTGTACAATTACAATGTTGATTTTTGCATTATATATGTATGTGCACGGGACGTGCACGACAAGAGGAGTGTGTTAGAGAGTGTTTGAGAGGAGGGGAGCGCTTCGCGCTCGTTTTGTGTGTTTTGTTCGGACTTTGGGGGATCGTCCAATTACAATGTTCGTTTTCTGATACATGTGCACGTGCACGGAGCGTGCACGACGAGAGGAGTGCGTTAGTGCATGTTTGAGAGGAGGCAAGCGCTTCGCGCTCGTTTTGTGCGCTCCGCTTCGCTTCGCTCCGCGCACTCTATACGATTACAAGAGCCCCTTCGCCAGCCCTGATGGTGCTCGGGCCTAATGACATTTGCGTTGATAAAATATGATATTTCCAACAACAGTTAGACATATTGTTACTATAACAACAACTACAATGGAAATAGATAGGAATCTAGCGTCCAGCTAAGCCCGGAATGTTTACAAACAATTAAAGGGTCTATAAACAAGTGTGGAGTGCCTTTATTTTGAAGGCGAGCAGACCGGATGCGTGGTTGTTGTGGTCCTTTGCGGAAGTCACCGCTACAGTTGTATGGATGGATCTATGTTGGATGTAGTGTTTACCTCGCACATTTAGCCGTCCGTGTACGGGCTTGTACGTTTCTTCCCCACCCCTTAATGCCCGGTTTCCTCTCTCGCCATGAACAGGATCCAGCTGAAGCGCTCTGGGATCCTGAGAATGGCCCTGTCCGGCGCTGACGCGATGGACCCGGACGCGCGTGGAGGGGAGACTTTCCTGCTGCGCGCCGCGAAGATCGCCGCCGTAGTGGCTCTCTACTGGTTCGTCTCGATCACCATGGTCTTCCTCAACAACTATTTACTGGACAACCGCGAGCTGGACGCGCCGCTGTTTGTCACTTTCTTCCAGTGCGCGGTGACCGTGGCGCTCTGCTGGCTGCTCCCGCTGCTCTCCCTGCTGTGCCCGGGCCGCGTCGAGGAGGATTTCCCGTCGCTTAAGAAGTTTGACCTCAAGACCTCCCGGGAGGTGCTGCCCCTGTCCGTGGTGTTCATCTGCATGATCACGTTCAACAACCTGTGCCTTAAGTACGTCGGCGTGGCCTTCTACACCGTGGGCAGGTCCCTGAGCACCGTCTTCAACGTGCTTCTCTCCTATGTCATCCTCAAACAAAGCACGTCTGTCCCTTCCCTGCTCAGCTGTGGGGTCATATTAGGTATGGGCTCATATTCCATTTTTATTTTTTTAGTATATATATTTTAAGTTTACTTTCCTTGAATCAATCGCTGTAGGTTGCTTTAACGACACTCTAGAACAGGGTTTCCGCGAGACATTAAAAAAGTGTTGGAGAATATGATTTTTCTTTTGAGACAGAACCCACAACAATAACATTACTCAGTTATTTTTACTGCATACATTTGTCAAAAACTCAAACGCCTTATCTAAATTACAAATGAAGCTGCAGTTCTGACTGAAATTTCACATACTCTTGTTCGCAAGTTGCCTTCCTGTCCGGCTTGGGTTTAAATATCAAAATGTCCCCTCATTCCGTTGTTTGATTGAATGTTTACGACATGAAATATGGCAAGATCAAAATGTAATATTGAGGCATTAAAAATGCCTAAAGATTTGTTGGAATGTCATTTCATAATTTCAGTTGAAGCAGGGCCCAATACATCTCAATAGGATCTCCCATAGAGTTGTATTGTACCCTGCCCTCCATTGTGGAATTCTGGAACTTCAACGCAACCGATAAAGACACGACCTCTTTGTAATTTACATGAAATGGCTTACGCTGCTGAAGTTTATGTTTTTGATTTTCTTTAATGCCCATCATAACTGCCAATAATAACACAAATACTTTGAATAATGCACATCTGAAAATGTTCTTTTGGCGTTCTCGATATCCCTAATTCCTTTGTGAGAGCTCCTAAGTAAACCTGCCGTGTAATGTATTCCCTTCGAGAGTAATTCGAGCTTTGTAGCCTGTGGTTTAAGTTCAGTTACGTATTAAGTTCACCCTGTCCCATTTCCTGGTTTTATTGGCATCTACTTCAAAATGTGGGCAATATGAGATAGGGCTACACCTGTGTTTGTAAATTTACCATTGCAAGAACTCCTACAGTAATGATTTTATTTCTAAAGAGCAACCTTTAAATTATATGACGTTCAAGTTTACACATTGTGCTCATGGCCTTATCAGATGGGGACATGAGCCGATGTTCCGGTTACGAACGATTTTGGAAAATAATCGAATTGCGATTTTTTTCTTCAATATTGCGATTGCGATTAAATATGCGATTATTGTTGCAAGGTCCTCTTCTCATGTATTTTTCACCAAACACAACCAATAAATCAGTCTGTTTCATAATAAACAATATTAGATTAATTTAAAGTGAAAATTGCAACAAAATTGTTGCTTGATCTGTTCAAAATTTGTGAAAATGTGAACTGCACTTCTTAAAAACTGTCTGACCTTAACAGTACAGTCTATAAATAAAAGATTAATTATATAGATATAAAAATTTAAAAAGATAAGACTCACTGATCCAGTCAGTAACATCACCCATACTAAAGTGCAGGAAAAGTAAGAACAACGCCTGCTTTAACTAGCTGGAAAGGTTTTAGGTAATCAAATTCCCAATTAATACAAAATAAACTATTTATTATTTATTATTTCAGCCAATCAAATACCGGTCTGAGCTGCGACTCGTAGTTGCTTCAGATGTGCGTTATTGATGGACACGGAGAGGCCAGATGGAGCACACGCCAAAACACAGTGGAATTAGGAGCAGCATTTTGGTTTTGGGATGAAACTTTGGACAATATGAAGAAAGAAGCACGGTGACGCAAGGAGACATGAGGTGCCAAACACAGACACGTCTCTTTGACTCGCAGCCATTTAGTGACATTTCAGCTTAAACAGCGCATTGCATTTACTCAGCAAAATAAGACATGGCACGGACTCCTGCCTCGGATCGTAGTTCCAGTCCTTTTCATACAGCAGTTTAGTGTTTATATCTACGGAGCGCATATGCGGTAGATGCAAAGGTAAATAAAGGCACATGGCACATCGTCTCCGCGGAAACGTTACGGTCATGAACCGTTATTATGCTTTTGAGATAAGTTCTTTATCCACAACATTCCCAAACATAAGCCTCCTAAACTGAGCCACAAACGACTCTTTACTCTTTACAAGCAGCACAGGCTCACCTGGCTATATCTCTGTGGAGGCAGAGGCGTAAGAATCCGGAGGTGAGGGAGTTTCTGTGATCATCAGAGCATGTAGTAACAGCCATAGACGTAGCAGCGAGGGAATGACGTGATGAGCGCTGCGGCTAACGGAGAAGAAAGCAATAGTCCTTCGCGGACGCGGTGGCTGCATGATAAACGCTGATATTTTCACTGTACATCCACAATCTACCGCGCACCTTAACTAGACTGAGACGTAAACAAAAGCACGCGGCGGAGCGGACTTTGCTGCCATATCTTGCACCTCCATTCACTTCCAAAATCGCGTGCCGTGCGATTACGACATCGCGTTGTGTAATATCGCGATGAAATTGCAAATGCAATTAATCGTTCAGCCCTACCGGTTACCAAGATATTTTCATGATAATAGCAATGGCATTCATTTGTAGGGGTGTAACAATACGTTTTTTGAGGCCAAACGATTTGATGTAAAACGATATATCATTTTTTTAGGACCGATACGATTCAATCGATACAGTGGATTTTTGATACAATATTTGATACTTTTAACATTGGATTTTCAGCAAATTAAGCAATAATTATTACAAGTAACTGAACATAAATTCAACACATACATTGAAGGGATTTGCACCGGATTTTATTTAAAAATTCACTTCAGATTTGCTGATTGAACAGTGGACAAAATACACTCACAAAAGTGCAATAAACAGCTAAGATAAAGAGCTGCATATATTTTTAGTTACAGCATAATCTTTTCTCCAGTTTATTTTCAGTCAGAGCCAGAGCTGGTGGGATACTTTTAACCTTAAGACCTCTCCTCTTTTGGCTTTACATCTTCTTGAGTGAAGATGTAAAGTCAAGTACATCTACAATGGATTTGGTCAACTTTCATGTACCGTGATTTCCGGATTATAAGCCGCTACTTTTTTCACACGCTCTGAATCATGCGCCCTATGTACACTAGCCTGGGAATACCCATGCTGCTGTGTGCGCTCGAATCATTTCGACCTTCACAGCTGTCTGGGGACCATGGCTGAAGTCTTCGCATGGATTTGGGGACCAATCACAGAATGAGGAGGGACGGCAAGACGATGACACACTATTCGACATACGGAAGCTTGTAGTTTGTTTACGGATAAAAAAAAAAAAAAAAAATATATATATATATTATATATATATATATATATATATATATATATATATATATATATATATATATATATATATATATATATATATATATTTATATTTATGGCTCTAACATGACAGCAGCAGACGCAACACCATCTTTCGATCAAGCTTTAGACCGTGTTCTACATTAGTAGCACCCAATAAACGGCTATGGACAATCGTAAACCACTATGAGAAAATGAATTGGTGGTCCCCAGACTAAATATCCCTTTTGATATTTAGTCTGGCGATAGTCGGGCTATATGTATACAATGATGCGGCTAATTTACACATTTTTACGCGCTAATGGCGTAGCATTTAGATCTTATGCCTGAGCCTGACCAGAAATTCGGGCCGAGATATTATATGGTGGGGTTGTCCCGTAGTGCAGTGTTTTCCTACTTCGACTACTACCAGACTGCGGCGCGGGGAGGGGATGCTGCGGGGGGAGTGTTGGTCACGTTTCTAAAGCGGAGAGGCCAGCGCTTTAATACCGGCGCTACACAGAGACCATCACTTTACAATCTTTATCTCAGAACAGTTTTCACTCATAGTGGGCTACATAAGTAGTTTGGTGTCCATTTAGTGCGTTAAAGTTCGAAAAATGCAGCGCGATGTTGTGAAAAGCGAGCGAGGAGGAGATGAGAATGAAAGGTCAAAGAGGAGGGACACTTGTCTGTGGTGCTGCTCATACAGTGTGTGCATAACCTGTCCCGCACCACGCTCACCTCTCGACCCTGGTGCAGTGTGTGTGCGGCTTATAGACAAGTGCAGCCTATTTATGTACTTTTTCTTTTTGAATTTTGTTGGTGCGGCTTATATTCAGGTGCGCTCAATAGTCCAGAATTTACAGTAATTGTATTCAAACATTATTAGATCGGATTGTGCTGCTTTATGTAGTTTCTCCCTCATTGACAAAGCTTTAGACCTGTTCCTTTGGTCGTGTCCCTGGAAGTTTTAATCAATCAATCAATCAATCAATCTTTATTTATATAGCGCTTTTCATACATTTCATGTAACACAAAGTGCTTTACAGATTTAAAAACATTCTCTCACACCCACCTCCTCCCACAAATACAAACACATTGTCGCACTCACACTCTCCCAACCCACCTTCCCAGAGACACACCACACAAGCACAACACACACACTCAAGGTAAAACAATAGACGTAATGGACATAAGGCTGGGTACAGATAAACCAGGTAAGGAAACACCATCCAAGGAGCCGTCTGCATCGGAAGCGGCATCTCGGCTGCAGCCATAGGGCACCAACACAGGGCGCCCGAAGGAGGCGCGGTAGAAACGCCACACCTCCATCCAGACACCCACAGGACAGCACCACAGCAGCCACAGCCAATGACCGCTCCCGAGGCAGAAGGCTCCTCCAGAGGAAACTGGGAGACCATAAAAATGGTTAAAATAAGTAAAAAGTAAAAGTAAAAATAAGAATATTAGGACCACTAAAATAAGACCGAGAGGTAAAATACATAAAGAAAAAAAAAAAAAAAAATATTAATAACAATTAAATAAATAGGCCTAGCAAGAATAAATATCAGTTAAAAGCTAAACTAAAAAGGTGGGTCTTGAGCCTGCTCTTAAAGACATGAACGTTCTCTACGGTCCTGAGCACCTCCGGCAGGTCGTTCCAGAGGCGAGGGCCATAATATTGGAAAGACGCCTCGCCATGAGTCTTTTTGTTGACTTTAGGAATAACTAGGAGACCCCTGCCGGAGGAGCGAAGGGGCCGTGAAGGTTCATAAGGTAAAACCAATTCTGAGAGATAAGAGGGACCAAGACCATTAAGACATTTAGAAACCATTAAAAGAACTTTAAAATCGATCCTGAAACACACGGGGAGCCAATGCAGCGACTCTAAAACCGGTGTAATGTGGTCCCGCCTCCTGGTCTTCGTCAGGACACGAGCTGCTGAATTTTGTAAAAGTTGTAAACCTGAGATACTCTTTTTGGGAAGACCAGAGAGCAGGGCATTACAGTAGTCGATACGACTGGTGATAAACGCATGCATTAGCGTCTCCGTGTTGGCCCGAGAGAGAATGGGGCGGACTCTGGCTATGTTCTTTAGATGGTAAAAACCTATCTTTGTGATATTCTTAATGTGTGGAATAAAAGTCAGCTCAGAGTCAAAAATCACACCCAGGTTCTTCACCTGTGAGGAAGGATTAAACTACAATGACTGTAGTTTGGGTAAAAGTTTCTCTCTCTGGGCCTCAGGACCGATGACTAAAACTTCAGTTTTGTCCTGGTTAAGCTGGAGAAAGTTTTCTGCCATCCAGGATTTGATATCTAAAATGCAGTTAAAAAGTGCGCCATTGGCCCGGTGTCATCAGGAGACATGGAGATGTACAACTGTGTATCATCAGCATAACTATGAAAGTTGACTCCATGTCTCCTGATGACATCACCAAGAGGGAGCATATACAGGTTAAAAAGCACTGGCCCTAAAATCGAACCCTGGGGCACACCACATGTAATTTTATGGATCTTAGAGGAGCAGGTATCCACACTTACCATGAATGTCCTGTCTGTGAGGTAGGATGTAAACCATTTGTGGACAGCATCAGAGAGGCCGATGTGTTTTAAACGAGTTAAAAGAATAGTGTGATCTACTGTATCAAAGGCAGCGCTCAGATCCAGTAGAACCAACTAATGTTTTTAGTCCCCCCCCCCTTTTCATTTTATTTATATATATATATATATATATATATATATATATATATATAGTTTTATACAGTTTTACTCTATTCTAGTTAGTAAAAGAAATATTTTTTGACAGGACCTTTAACATGTTGCCTCCCACCTTAACCGAGCGCATTGTCTCCAGTTCAACTTTACCCAAATCTAAAAGCTTCTTGATTGTACCTTTTCGGTTGCGTTGTTGGCACGGTTTTGTCACATTTTTGTCACATTTTTTAAGCTGTTTTTGTAGGTTTTTTGTTGTGTTATTTTGGCTTTTCTGGCACGTTTTTCTCACTCTTTTTGTCACGTTTTCGTCTTGTTCGTTGCACTTTTGTCACTTTTCTATTTTATTACTGTTGCTTTTCCATCACATTTTTGTTGCGTTTTTCATCCTCGTTTTTGTCGCTATTTTGATGCTATTTTAACGCAACGTTTAGATTTGGGTAAAGCCAAACTGGAGAAAATGTGCTCTGTTCAGGTAAGAGGTTAATCATTATAAGAATGCGACGTCTTTTTCAGTGGACATAAACTGTTATGCGTCTCATCCTATTTACCTTTGTTATGACCCTTAGGTGGATTCTGGCTCGGCATTGACCAGGAGGGCATGGCAGGATCCCTCTCGTGGACCGGGGTGGTTTACGGCGTACTGGCCAGCGCCTGCGTCTCCCTCAATGCCATCTACACCAAAAAAGTCATGCCCGCTGTGGACGGCAACATCTGGAAACTGTCCTACTACAACAACGTCAACGCCTGCGTGCTCTTCGTCCCCCTCATGATCGTGTTCGGAGAGTTCCACCGCGTCGCCAGCTTCAGCCGCCTCGGCGACCTGGCGTTCTGGGGCATGATGACGCTCGGGGAGTTTTCGGGTTCGCCATTGGCTACGTGACCGGGCTGCAGATCAAATACACGAGTCCGCTCACGCACAATGTGTCGGGCACGGCCAAAGCGTGTGCGCAGACGGTGATTGCGGTGGTGTACAACGCCTCGAGTAAAAGTCTGCTTTGGTGGACCAGTAATCTCATGGTTTTGGGGGGTTCGTCGGCCTACACTTGGGTCAAAAGCCTCGAAATGAAGAAAGCACCGCAGAGGGAAACGCAAGATTCAGCCAAGGAGAAACTGCTGCCGGGAGAAAAGGGCAGCATGGGAGTGTGAACTATAACTAAGGACTGTTTTATGAAGGGTTTCAGCATCTTTGTTTTTCACTAAAGTACTTATTTGCTTTGTTGAGCCTTAACTTGTTTTATGTTTCTGTTTTACAGACGGTTAACTTCGCACATCTCTTGTTTTAAACAGGTGCGTAAGAGAAGGCATAAAGGCCAAACGTAGAACAGGAAAGAACTCTCGCACACTGTACTTGCAACACCCGTGTTCCTTTATTCCATGAACGTTTCAGCCAGTGGCCTTTGCTTGACGAACACTATTGCCCAGTGCGGTGGCAATATCCAAAAAGATGTGTTTGTTGTTGGCCTGTTGAAAGGACTTTCTGCCCCAATAGGAATATGGCAGATTTGGGGACCTAATCCCTCACAGTTAAGGATTGGGTTAAACATTTTGTTGATTGTCTCTCTTGTAGTATTATTTAGGGTCCTGATCTCCATTTGTAGATCGTGAATACAGCCTATTACTAACTGGAGATTAGGGGTGTGACCAAGTAACCGGTTAACCGGTTAGTAAATCATAACCGGTTAGGAAAAATCAGTAACCGATAACCGAAAAAAAAGTCAAAAATGAACACGAGACACGGCAGGTGAAAATATTGATTTTTCACGCAGTGGTCGAAGTGGAGATTTGTATCTATTTTCCTCCCTTTACATCTTAGCTTTCATGTCAGAGTATAAAAATAACAAAACTCACCCCGCATGATGCTTATTTTATGATGATTTGTCCGCTTGCGAGCCAGACGGAAGCCGGAAGTAAGAAACCGGCGTCGAAACGGTTAACCGGTTACAATTTTTTCAGTTAACCGGTTACCATTTTTTGTAACCGTTCACACCCCTACTGGAGATATTATATTGGCGGTCGTGACTGCTAGGAGCCCAGTCCCAGTTTCAGATATGCCTACTGTGCATATTTTGGATTAATGGGAGAAACCGAAGCGCCCATGCAGAGAAAACCCACACACAGACACAGAAAGATCATGCAAACTCTACACTAAAAATACCTTCTTTCTTTGAGGGCAAATGTAATAGCTTCGAGGAACTTTTGAAGTCCAACCACTGAAATGTTTCTTGACAAATGGTCTCTATTTGAATAGTATTGTGTTTTTGGATGCACTCGTTTTGTTTTGTAAATTAAATACAGACGGTAAAGCAAGTCCCTCACAAAAAGTTAAAATAAGATTCAATCCAAATCCCTTCACATCCATTCACTTTGACAGCTGTGTTTTGTGTTAAAACATACTTGCATTTTATTTCAAGCTGACAAAACCTTTTCATTTTGTGTGTATCATTTTTGAACATTTGTTGAGGTTTTTGGGTTTTTTTTCACTGACTATTTGTTGTGACTCCCGTCTGCTTCTCCAATCCGGAGATGAAGCCCTTTAATATATTTAAGTCTCAATGAAGTGCAGAAAATACTACTTATAATGTGATGTTATAGATTATTTTAAATTGCTTATCTGTTTTATATTTGTATTTGTCAACTTGAGTGACAAGATAACGTTTTTGAATTTTTGTATGAAGACACTTTCTGACAGATAATTTAATCATTAGAAGATGTGAGATATTGTGAATGTATTGTTTAAATGATTGAAATACAACTTTACATGAAAAATCCACTGTGATTGATTTTTTTGACTAAAGAAGGACAAATTCATAATAATAAAAAACAAAAATAGTGTGTTTTATGGGCATAGGTTACCCCATATCCAAGTAGTTTCAGTCAATTTTTTAAACTATGACAAACCTACAAAAAAAGATGGAACATGAATGTGTTGGCGTTTGCACAAAGTGCAAAATAATGCTAATGTTTTAAAAAAATATTTACAATTTCAAATTTAAAGTTTCTCCAGTTCCGGTGTGTTTTTTAATTTATTTTGGGGCAACAAAAGTATAACTTTAAGTGCTCGACTGCTTTTTGTGCCACAAAATGATTATTTTGTACGGGGTTGTGTACCGTGGTGAAGTTGGTTGGATATTGGATATTCAACAGATATTCAGACCGGGAAGCGATGGGGCCGACAGCTGGCCTGAGAGTAGTGCGGAGCGGACATGTGCTCGTACGAGTCTCGGTTATTTCTCCGCCCATATTTAGGGACCGTCAACATTTTATGATACTCTAATTTTTCGCTATTATGAAAGTGGATATAAAAAAAAAAGCTTAATGGCTAAATAATCCAATAAATTAATGAATACGTCAAAAACGTGAAAAGGGAAGATTATGTCCATAGGGCAAAGCCATTCAATTTTAGTTTACATGTTTTAAACATTTTTTAAATCATTATTTTTTATAGTAAAATGTGTTTTTGCTCAATAGCTTTTAAGGAATTTGACCCATTGACCCCAAATCAATTTTAAATATTACTTACCCTCAGAGCCTTGGGGCTCAGCCATTTATTTTTTCTGAAACCCATGTACAGATTTTTAATCAATATTTTTACAGTAAAATGTACTGTTTTTGCTCAATAGCTTTTAAGGAATTTGACCCATTCACCCCAAATCAATTTTAAATATTACTTACACCTCAGAGCCTTGGGGCTCAGCCATTTATTTTTGCTGAAAAGCTTTTACTGATTTTTAATCAACATTTTTACATTAAAATGTACAGTTTTTGCTCAATAGCTTTTAAGGAATTTGACCCATTCACCCCAAATCAATTTTAAATATTACTTACACCTCAGAGCCTTGGGGCTCAGCCATTTATTTTTGCTGAAACCCATGCACAGATTTTTAATCAATATTTTTACAGTAAAATGTACTGTTTTTGCTTAATAGCTTGTAAGGAATTTGACCCATTGACCCCAAATCAACTTTAAATATTACTTTAACCTCAGAGCCTTGGGGCTCAGCCATTTATTTTTGCTGAAACCCATGTACACATTTTTAATCAATATTTTTACAGTAAAATGTACAGTTTTTGCTCAATAGCTTTTAAGGAATTTGACCCATTGACCCCAAATCAATTTTAAATATTACTTACACCTCAGAGCCTTGGGGCTCAGCCATTTATTTTTGCTGAAAAGCTTTTACTGATTTTTAATCAATATTTCAATCAATTCTAATACAGAGCTCTCGGTGCTTATCTAATTCTCCTTGCGGCCTGCATCTACGCGGGGCTTACGTTAAGGCTGTTTTAGGCCGGACTCAGACCAAGCGGGAAAAAAACGCTTTCTGTCGCTCAGCTTGCTCGACTTCCTTCGCCAGCCCCCCTTGCGCAGGAGCACGTGGAGGTGGGGTTGGAGACGCAGCTGAAGTGCATGAGCCAATTACGCACAGGCGTCTGTCAGATCATGTTCTGTGGTTGGTGGTCGCCGCCGGAAATGGCTCTGTATTTGCATAGCGTTGAAAAAATGTCAACGCTATGCAAATACAGAGCCGCTGCAGCCGCCCTTCTCGTGCCGCTCTCCTGTGTATTTCCGGAGGCTTCTTTCCGGTCGCCACGCAGCATAGGGAATGAATGGAGGCTCGCCGCTCTCCTCTCTTTCGCCGCTCTTGGTGTGAGGGCGCCGTTATAGTCGAGCGGCCGGTCCCGCCACCGCAGCTCCGTCAGCTGCCTTCATGTTGTGATGTATATTTTAAATATATTTTTTAATAGCATAAAAAGTGAAAACACAAAAGCACTAAATCATAGGAAAAATATATCCATGAAAATAACTTCAAAGAGGGAGACTGAAGGAGTTTGTTGTGTGTTTCCTTGTTTTGCGAAAGAATCAACCAATCATGGCACTTGCGTTCTGCAGCACTGGCCGCGGAGTCACCTTGTGCAGCAGGTGCACGTCAGCGGCAGAGGCAGCTGTCGCGAACTCCCTGATTGGCTCCCACGTGCGTCCAGCAAGTTAACGCGGAGCTGACGCTGAAGTATAAAAGAGCCTTCAGGCGGTCTGCCCTGCCCATGTCCCTGCACCCAGCATTTAAAACACAATCATTAATATTCATGATCAATGTTGTCTCTTCCCATTCTCCAGTCTCCATTCTCCACGTGTGATGTGTTGTTAGGATGACCTAACAACAGGAGGAGGACGCAAATTAGCCCAAGGTTACAATCCGGTGTGGCTTGTTTACATGCATGAGACCCATGTATGTTCATTAACATAGACTGTCCCGACCAAATAAACCAATAAATAAAATAAAAATAAAATGACCTAGAGCGGGTGGCGCCCCCTCATTGATAAGGTCCAGCTCCACTGAGCGTTGATAAGACACCGTGTGACAGTGCCCCTCCTCGAGACTTTTCATACATGCCTGTGATTTGGGTTAACACTTATGAAAAGAGCAATAGGGCAAGAATGAGGTTTTGAGCAGCATGTGCGCGTGGGTCTTGAACCTTCCCCTTATCATTATTCAATGTAAATAAGAGCAGTAACATGTTGAACATATTCAAACATATTATTAAACTTCAAACTCGCGGACTCCGTCTATCATTCTCTTCATTACAATCTCCTTTTCTTGTCTTGTGCGCCAGGTCACAACCTGCCAGCTTGTCCAACGTCCTTGATGTTTAGATGTGTTTGCAACCGTTATCAGGAAACGGGCCTAGAGCGAGAATGTGGTTTATCATACGTGCAGGATTAAAAACGCTCTCATGTCTGCCAAGCTCAGTTGTAACATAAGCCCAAACATTTAAACATTTTTACAATAAATTAATCATAAAATAAATGAATGAATCCCTTCAGGTCACATGCCCTTTAGAAACAATGCAGTCTTTACGCACCGGCACAAAAGTTGTATTGATGAAATATTACAGTAAAATGCCAATACGTGTGAGAAACGCAGAGTGCACCCATAGTCAATGTTCTCTTGAAAAATAAATGTAATAGCTTCCAAGTGGAATTTCATGGCCTGAGCCCCATAGCCCACAGCGAGTACTAATTTTGTAATGTGGTTTGGGGTGACTGGGTCAAATGCCCAAAAAGCTATTGAGGAAAAACTCATATTGTTAATCAAAAAACAATGGTAATAGCTTTTAAGCAGAATTTCATGGCCTGAGCCCCATAGCCCAAAGCGAATACTAATATTTTATAGTGGTTTGGGGTTGCTGGGTCAAATGCCCTACAAGCTATTGAGCAAAAACAGTACATTTTACTGTAAAAAATATTGATTAAAAATCTGTACATGGGTTTCAGCAAAAATAAATGGCTGAGCCCCAAGGCTCTGAGGTGTAAGTAATATTTAAAATTGATTTGGGGTCAATGGGTCAAATTCCTTAAAAGCTATTGAGCAAAAACAGTACATTTTACTGTAAAAATATTGATTAAAAATCTGTACATGGGTTTCAGCAAAAATAAATGGCTGAGCCCCAAGGCTCTGAGGTGTAAGTAATATTTAAAATTGATTTGGGGTGAATGGGTCAAATTCCTTAAAAGCTATTGAGCAAAATCAGTACATTTTACTGTAAAAATATTGATTAAAAATCAGTAAAAGCTTTTCAGCAAAAATAAATGGCTGAGCCCCAAGGCTCTGAGGTGTAAGTAATATTTAAAATTGATTTGGGGTCAATGGGTCAAATTCCTTAAAAGCTATTGAGCAAAAACAGTACATTTTACTGTAAAAATATTGATTAAAAATCAGTAAAAGCTTTTCAGCAAAAATAAATGGCTGAGCCCCAAGGCTCTGAGGTGTAAGTAATATTTAAAATTGATTTGGGGTCAATGGGTCAAATTCCTTAAAAGCTATTGAGCAAAAACAGTACATTTTACTGTAAAAATATTGATTAAAAATCTGTACATGGGTTTCAGCAAAAATAAATGGCTGAGCCCCAAGGCTCTGAGGTGTAAGTAATATTTAAAATTGATTTGGGGTCAATGGGTCAAATTCCTTAAAAGCTATTGAGCAAAAACAGTACATTTTACTGTAAAAATATTGATTAAAAATCAGTAAAAGCTTTTCAGCAAAAATAAATGGCTGAGCCCCAAGGCTCTGAGGTTAAAGTAATATTTAAAATTGATTTGGGGTCAAATTCCTTAAAAGCTATTGAGCAAAAACACATTTTACTGTAAAAAATAATGATTTAAAAAAGTTTAAAACATGTAAACTACAATTTAATGGCTTTGCCCTATGGACATAATCTTCCCTTTTCACGTTTTTGACGTATTCATTAATTTATATATACACTTATAATAGCGAAAAATTAGAGTATTGGAAAATGTTGACGGTCCCTAAATATGGGCGGAGAAAACCGAGACTCGTACGAGCACATGTCCGCTCCGCACTCCGCTCAGGCCGGCTGACGGCCCCATCGCTTCCCGGTCTGAATATCTGTTGAATATCCAATATCCAACCAACTTCACCACGGTAAAATACCTACGGTGTAACCGTCGCTGGGTAGCGACTTGTGTAAACGTAAGCACCGCGGTCTGATCCTTCGACTGCCATCCGTGTACATAGTGTTGATTCCGTTGACTTTCAATGGTTAGTGCGCCCTGCCCTAAAATCTATGTTTCTTCCAAGCGTCAACTCATTTCTAATAAGAGAATGAAACTTAAAAAGCAGGCCAGCAGATGGCGGTAATGCTCCATGAGACAGAAGCTAACTCGCGCAGAAGAAAATGATGAGCTAAAGCACAGATGAGAAACACGCTCGACTAGTAGGTACAGGTGGTTCTGTTTGGGTTGTTATTTGCGCAGAAGAGGCTTGTGAAAATGTCCAAAAGCCTGAAGCTGCGGGCGCTGCTGAACGAGCGGCTCACTGCGGTGGCTGAGGAGATTTTCCAGCTTTTCCAAAGTACCATCGCTGAGTACGAGAAGGAGCTGCTCGGTGCTAATGATGGGACTGTCAGACAAACACAGCCACTGGAGCCTGCTATGGAGGAATCTGAGGCGACCCGACGACAAGGTGGAGAAAATGTATTCCTATAATAATGCTCTGGTTGATGCCACTTTAGGCCCAACAACAACAACAACAAACACCACTTTCCCATTAGCTAGCTAAGTTAACTGTTCTGGAACGAAGGCTTTAACTGTCACTTAAAAAGCAATGAATTTGAATCCGGAATGCATTATATTTAAATGTCTTTTTGCATAATGTCACGGTTGGACTATCTATACTTGGATCAGTGAAAATACAAAATTGAAGGTCCAAAACTACCCAAGTAGCAAAGTTTCTCTGGCCCACCATCGGGCCATCACCTCACCCACGAATCGGCCCACACTCGGCCGGGCCGGCGGCCCAGTATCGGCCGAACTACAGCAATGTGACTCTCACTTATTATGACGGCCCAGTATCGGCCGAACTACAGCAACGTGACTCTCACTTATTGTGACGGCCCAGTATCGGCCGAACTACAGCATAATTACTTGTAGGCTATGAGTGTCGGCTGAGAATCGGCTGGGCCGTCGGGCCAGCACCGGTACAATAACCTACCCACATGGAAGAAACCTATATAAACATATATGTTTTGATATAGGTTTTGATATAGGTTTTGAATATATGTGACATATATAAAATTGGCCGTTTTCCTATATGTCATGTACATATATGTACATATATGTGTGCATATATGTGTACATATATGCACACATATATGCACACATATATGTGTGCATATATGTACACATATATGCGTGCATATATGTACACATATATGCACGCATATATGTACACATATATGCACACATATATGTACACATATATGCACACATATATGTACATGACATATAGGAAAACGGCCAATTTTATATATGTCACATAAATATGTGTACATATATGCACTTATATGTACATATATGTACATGACATATAGGAAAACGGCCAATTTTATATATGTCACATAAATATGTGTACATATATGCACCTATATAATTTTTTTTGTAAAATGATTAAAATCCATAGTTACTAGGCAACATAAATAAAAGCCCAACATGTACAAATTTACATTATTTATTTACAATCAAATAGTACAAGAACAAAAATAAGAAAAAACTGAATAGAAAAACAATATCTAAAATGGTAGTGTTTTAACCAAGATTAGTTAAAAACACTACCATTTTTAAGATTGGTTGTTTTAACCAATAGATCGGTTGGACACCAACCAGATTGGTTAAATTTAACCAAACAAATGGAACCATTAATATTGGTTAATACTTCTGTGAATTTAATTCTAGTACCCAAATCAAATAATGTACCAACCAAGGTTATACCTCCAGTGCTGTTTGTCTTAAGTTTAGGTTTAGGTTTAGTTTATTTTCAAATAAGTCTTCCGACTGCAATTCAACAATAGTACACATATGTAAAACAATTTATAAGTGTAGTTAGGGTTGTTTGTTGGTTATAACACAAAAGGCAGTATCACAAACAGTTGTTTCAATAGACTCGTCATAGTTTGGCTTTAAGCACTCAAAAAAACCTCTGAACAATTTAAAGCAAACATCTTACATGTATGCAGTGACAATAAAATGTATTATTACTTGATTTGTCAATCTGGATGCTCATTGGTTGAAACGCTATCACGTAAAACATTGTATAAAGATTACATTAACCCGGAGGTGAATGTCACTTCTGCACCACTGGAAGTGCATATTGATCGAGCTTTTATGCACTTCTGCAAAAATATTTTATTGTTTTAGTGTCTGAATACGAGAGAGTCCAGAATCTGGTCAAAACCTAAACTTGTGGAAAAGTTAATGCAAACATGTTGCCTGTATCCGACTTTTGGACTGTTTTTGGTACTTATTGCCACAGCATAAACTCCAATGCCACAATGTGATTTAAACAATCTCAACAACTTCCACAGTTCATTTACATATCAGGCAATCCCCTTTTTTTGTTTGTTTTTTTCAAAATTGCTTTGATAAGTCCCAGGAGTTCTTTCACCCTTGCAGTCAACACATCATATGGTGTGGTGATGCCATACACACCCTGTAGGAATGTCCGAAGCAGGGAGTCCAGCAGGTAGATTACCTCCTCATAGAGGAGGCATTAGTCCTTGGCTGCCATCACTGTCTCCAATACTTGGGGCTGGCAGGTGACCCCTCTCCACCGGTTTCCTTTGATTGGCAAAGGTCTGTCCCATGCTGGAATGAGAATAGAAGCAAACAATGTTTATTGCATTTCTGGGGAACAAACAATAATTTAAGCATGCTAGCTCTAATCTCCATGAAAGTATAAATCAGGACTTTTCAGTAAGGACACAATGTTGTGTTTCTATTAAGTCTAGTGCCAGGTCAACCCTGATACAGACATGCCAACACAAACATGGTGAAAAAGGTTCCATTCAGGTTCTGTACAACAGAAAATATACTGTCTTCTATAATAATGGATTTAAATGAAAACTAAGGTGGTTAAAGTATTATTATACTTTTGATTTTTAAATATAGATTTTAAATTCCATATCTATGGAAACGCTATGTACTGTAGTGCACTTCTATTCAGTGAACAAAGTACTCTGCTTCTCATTTGCTACATCGTACATGCAAGGGTTTTTACTTAATAAAGGACTGCAGTTGTTGTGGGCGGCATTCCCACAGATGTGGACGCTGGAATACACATTAGTGAAGGAACAACAGAACGACAGGTTTTTTCAGAGGTGCCAAGACAAATAATACAACAAAGAAGCAAATAAAAGACAACTATGAAGGACTCTCACCTCCATTCCCACCGTGCACATGGTCCTTCAGAGCCGTCCTTAAGGTCCTGCAACATACACAACACATCAACATCAGTAAAAATGATCAACCACAGAGTTTAAAACAATGCCATATTAACATATAACATTATTATTAAATGGATAGAGTAATACTCACATAGTATTATTTGTCATTATACAACTGTACAACAAAATTAAACGTACCAGATGTAGAATTAGTCCTAAGCCGCTGCGTGGAAACCTGGCGGGCTGCCTTCAGTCTCCTTTGATCCTCTGAAACGGTAGCACCTCCTGGGTTTGTCCCTATTACAGAGCGTTGTGTCCCGCAGTGGTCAGCTCCTCCACCTCCTCCATCCTCTTCCTCCTGCGCAGCTCCTTCCACGCCACATCTCGCTCCTTCTCCTCTGACACCATTATTCACCTGAGGGTCACAATATTTCTGTTTAATGTAAGAGTAAAATGTAAGAGGAATGGCACAACACAGCCACGCCATGAAAACATATATTAACTTGCATCAAAGGTTATTCAATTTCCTGATTGTGTAAACGCACCCATGACTCCTAGCTTTTCATTTTCTTATTTATTTCATTCAAAAGTGACATCATACAATCACAACAAATCCACCAAGCCAATACAGTATGAATGAAACGGAGCAGAGAAGAACATGTCTTATAATATCTGCCCCTTTAGTTACTTCACACTTTACATTTCATACTGTTGTCTTTTCTTTCACTACTGCCGCTCTTTTTTTTGTACATTCACAATGCAGATACAATGGATGCTCATGACCAAATACACAAAAAGAAAAAGTGGATCAAAATAAGAATTGCATATAATCTTACTAACAGGAGTAAAGTTACAAATAGTACAATTGGTTCAGGAGGCACACCCTTGATTTAATTCACTGTCATCTGATATGAAAAATTATAATTTTAACTATAACACTATAACAAAAATCAACACTCAGGCTTATAGAGAACCTGCACCTTTCTACATCTGTTATATATTAACATTACATTTTTTTAGCGGGCCTATAAGACTTCTATAATGATTCAAATGTGTCTAAAAACGTTCAGAACAGAAGCTGCTGTAATCGGCACTGTTAAAAACAAAACAAAAATGTAAGTAACTAACCCACAGACATTTAACCAAACCAACAGCAACTTTATTGGCACATAATCACTGATGCTGTACAAGCGCTTTCATGCATACTATTAACTAGCATAACAAGACAAAGATAGACAGTGTTGTGTTCAAAGCTCTAAGTTGTACCTGCATCTCTCTGCTCTGACCGCGGTCACACGGGTTCTCCTCTCGCCGCAGTTCCCTCCATTGTTTAGCCACATAACGTTAGCTCCTGTCGCCTTTTCCTCTACCACAAGCAGCGCTGATATCGCCGCTATGCTATTCTGGCTGAAATCGCGGGTGGCTCGTGACTACAAAGACTTGGCGTGAGAATAGTACTACACTTAATAGACTCACCGTTCAAAGTTGTGTCCAGGACCAGATACGCTGGTGTCTTTCTCCTGTCGCCGCCTTCCGCCTGTTTGAATTCTTCTTCGTTTCTGACAATGGGACTAAACAGCGCCAATTTTAGGTGGTGGCCAAAAATATACAGTCTATGGGCCAAACTCATTTCTGACATGTTTTAGCCATTAAAATTGACTCAAAACACAGTGTTAATGTTTTTCAGGGACACATAACAAATTCATTCTAGATTTATTTTATTATTATTATATGCATTTGTTTATTCAATAAATCAATTTATATTGAGTTTTTAATATCTTCTATTTTCCATTTTGATTTTTATTCTATTTTCAAAAACTATTTTCTTTATTTTTAAGTAGTCCCGACAGAACTCCATGTTCATGTTCCTTGGGACCAAGCTGGGTTTCTATCCTGGTCCAGCATTCTTGCAGAGCCAGGCATGCTCTATCACCAAAGTCTTATTCTGACTGTGATCGAAATATTCTTTTTTTTTTTTTCAAACTAATTGAAATCAAACAATTCGTTGAACTTATAAATGTGTTAACGTTTTGGTGAAACACGTACTAACATAGTTCTATTTTAGTCTTGTTTTGGTCCTGATGTAGTCTTTTTTTTAAGTCTTCTTTTGACGCAATTTGCTGAAAAACAATTTGTGTTTAATTAGAATGGAACATATCGTGTTGAAATGGTTTAGTGAAATATTGCAATAATATAATTATCACAATATTGTACAATTTTACATAATTTGTTTAAGTTAGTTTTAGTTATTGCTTTGATAATAGAAAATATGAGCTAGGCATCATGTATGACAGTTGTTAAAGTGAGATAGGAGCTACAAAATGACTAGATCCTGCCATGAGCAACATAGGAGACATATGTTGTATGTACATATAGGGCTTATATGTGGATATAAAGAAGCAATACAGGAGACCTATGTAGCCTGTATATGCACATATAAGCACCTCAATTTTGCCTATATGTGGCATACATACGCATATATATATTATCATATATGTGCATATATGCTGTATATATGCACATATATGCACCTCAATTTTGCCTATATGTGGCATATATACGCATATATATTATCATATATGTGCATATATGCTGTATATATGCAGCATATGTGTGCATATATGCTGCATATAGGATTCATGTATGCGCATATATCCTCATATAGGTTCTTTCCATGTGGGTAAACACGCATGTTAGACTTTAAAAGGAAAAAAGGCGGTGAACACATTGTTTCAAATAGCCTGGGCTTCATTTATTTAAATTCCAACAATTAAACAATGTTGCAATGATGAAAGTGAAGGAACATACACAAAAAAACACATGAGGAAACGGATACAAAGTGGCCTGCGAGATCAGTCATGACAGCAATACGGCAAAAGGACAAGGTCTATCCAACATAACAAGTTTCAACAAGAAAACTTAAGTTACAATATTGTTACAATTTTGCAATTGAATTAGGCCTAAACCTATGCATTTATTCAAACGAATAATTGCATTGTTAGGCCTAATTACAATTCCACCTACGTTTATTGCGTGCGGTCGATCCGAGTCCAAGCCAAATCTAAGCGTTTACCCGTAGATTCGTTTAAATAAAATAGAAATAATCTATCAACATCATACTCATATTTCACGTAGCTAGCTGAACTGACAACCACGCCTAATATATCATCCTCGCTCTTTCGTGGGGATCATGGTCAGCGAGTCTACGGCTCCGCCTTCATCTCGCGTTATGGAGTTAACTTTCAAAGGGGACATTCCCAAACTGCTGCGGTGTTGTAAAACGCATTTCGCTAAAGGGATGTGCGCACCATGGGTTGGATCGTGGGTATGTCCCGTGGACACCTCTGCTCCAGGTATAGGGGAGGCGACCACCAGCTGTTGAGCGAGCCGCGGGAGCCGCGGGAGCCGCGGGAGCCCCGGGTTCCTTTCGCCGCTGTTCAGTGTTCGGCACGAACGCGCCTCGTGTTCTCCCTCTCGAAAATCTCCTCCCGATTGCGCGTGACCGCGTGCCACTGTGGATATTATTGTACCACATAGGCCTACTAAAGATGTTCTTCCCCGGTCCAGCCGCACTGTTCGCAACTGCGGATTTAGACAAATAATCATAGATTTTCCCAGCGCGTATCCCAACTCCAGCGCGCGCTGCCTAAGCGGGGGCAACATCACTAATCATTTGGCTTAAACAAATCGAATCACGAATAAACACTTTGATTTGTATTAAAAGCCATGGCTATGACAATCATAAAATGTAGTGTTTACCATATTTGTTGAGGAAACTGGAACAAGTCAAATTTTCTTATACAATTAAGATTATACTTCTGGCTTTATGCTTTACTGGTCAAAAATCGATTCAAGTTTTAAAAAATGCACTAGCATGATTAAAATTGAGGACTGTCTAAGGCTGAAACCATGTCTCATCAACAAATCAGCAGAAAACACTGCTCCAAGTAGCTACTGCATTACAATTCACATAAAACATCAACAATACAGAGCAGGGATTCTCCACTGGTGATTAGCGGTTTTGATGATGATTCCAGCTTCATGGCTTGTTAAATGCTTGATATCAATAATCTACATCATATTAGGTTCAACAGATTCAAACTGCAGAGCGTCTGGAATAGCCTCTTTTCATTTGGGTTGCGGCTTGTCACAAGATGATGGGACCCGATATGACACCAGTTGAGAATCACTGAATTACAGCTATATTGTGTGTGTCTAATATCTGAAGACACTTACAGTCCTGGTCTTCAAATAAACAGTGAAAGTAGCTGTCAGGAACTTGTGGCCAGTTGTGCAGTCACTAGACAGAAGGAAACAAAAATAAATTGGACAGCTCCTCATTCAGGCACTAACAGACACTGTCTAAAACTAAGACTTTTAATGCCAAAATGCAAGAGTGGCAGCTTTGAATGAGAAACTGCAGATAAATGCAACACAATAACTTCAAATGCATTGTGCTGTATTCCTACTGCAATTACTTACATTCTTTTGGATGCAGAGTTCCAAAGTACTCCAAAGGTGCCTGTGTTACTGTCCTAAAACACATAAACAAAAAAATATGGACTTAATAAAAACAGTTGCACACAGTACACAGACAACAGGTAAAGGTTAAAATGTTACATTTATTATTATTTGTTTCCTCTTCGTTGTTCTTTGATATTTCGCTTGATTATATTTTAGTCCTTATTTTAGAAACAAAAGTTCAACCCCTTTACCACCCCGTGCCCCCCAAAAAGGAATGAACAAAGTAATCAACTGAAAGATGGACCATAACCAAACTAGCCGAGACACGCGCCCAAACTAAGCAAAAACCCATAACTGAACCAAGTCAAAAGAAAAGCGAAAGTAGGACAGCTGGTCTCACCTGACAAAAGATGAAAAAAAAAACAGTGATAAAAAAAAAGAGCAATATTACAAGCATGCCGAGCTCATGCACGCGGCGTGCCGCAGCTTACTCTGGAGCGCGTGCTGGCGAGGCGCGCCCGCAGGTACACCATGAGCTGAGAGCGCGCATGGAATCATGCCTGTATTAAAAAAATAATAATAATAACATAAGGGAAAATTAAAAAAGGTAAGCAAGGGGAAAAGAAAAAATATCTTCCACAGGCAGAAGTTATAGCTCAGGGCACAGGTCGTCCAGTTATTTTTGAGCAAACTGAAATGGAAGTCAAGCCACTATATTTCACGAAAATATTTTCATTTAAAAGAAATATGTGTGTGTGGCCTACCTGCTATATGTTTCTCACTGATCTTTGCTGCTTCAGATTGACCTCTGCTACTTCTCCAAAAACCTACAGACAATTAGATTTTTAGGTGATTTAACATTGCAATTAATCACACAAATAGACCAAAAGCAAAAAAGAAATGAGTCACTTTAAGTTTTTTTTTTTTTGTCGTTGTTTGTTTCCGGAGCCATTAACAAAAATAATGGCAAAAATAATGGCAATAGGTTAGCTATTTTCAATGTAATCTTACAGTGGATAAATAGATATGGCTCTATTTTGGTCGTTACCTCTGCGTCTGACAGATTGTTGTCCTGTCTCCGGGCCCGACTCTGTTGCTGTTCAAGCTCTGCAGCTGATGGTAGTCCCTCTAAATTCTGATGTCCGCTGTTGGGGACATGTTCAAAATGTTATTTCTCGATTGAACTTCAGGTTTGGTACAAATCTGTATGAAGTTATTTGATCGTGCGCTAATCTGAACCCAAACGCTATTTGACAAATGAATAACGGACACTCACTGCGTAAGGCGAAATAATAGCCCAAACTTCTCAGAAATATTCATACAGTCTGAATCTAGGTTAGGCTATGGCTTAGTTGAAAGTTAAAAAGATAAAAGTAGGTCTACAGAGAGCGTTAGTAAAAACATCTTTACTCACCGGTAGGAGGAGACGAATGCCAGAAATTGCGCCTTTGCATCTCCAGTACTGGTCTTCAGCCTGGCGCACGGACAGTGAGCCGATGCTCGCTTGTTACACCCGGGAAAGGCGCGGGGTGAGTGTCAGTGAACGGACGGTGAACCGATGCTCGCTTGTTACACCCGGGGAGACAGTCGGTGCATGGGCAGTGAGCCGATGCTTACGTTTACTACCCGGGAAAGTCACGGGGCTTTGGGTCAGCGGCTGTCGGTTTGCGTGTAGCGGGCCGATAGACAACGTTTGCCGGGAACACATGTCCTTCAAATTTAGCCAAAGTGACTGAAGCTTCCCTTTCGGAATCTGACAAAAATGAGGCTTTAATTCAGTTTACAAAATTATCTTGTTCGGGGCAGAGGAGGCGCTGCCCAATCGGACTGAGCAGCTGTTAAAAAACTATTCACACTGCAGTTCTAAACAGTATTAAACACAATTGTTGTGTTGTTTCTGTACAGCTCATGGTCCTAACTTCTTCGCGCCACAAGGATAAGAGTCACGTCATGTGAGCATGATGCCACAATCGGGCCAATAAAAAAAATAGCAATTGGATATATTACTGATTCCCAGTATCGGCCCATTCTCTGTTTTATGGAGTTGGCCTGACGCACATCGGTTTGAGTCGGGCCATCTACTGCAATAGCCTGGTGAGCCGCATTTGAGGCCATCGTCGGCAGGGGGCAATAAAACCTTATTCGGGCCGATCAATAAACACTGGGATTGGCGCTACTATTGCAAGTCTGCCTCGGCCCATTCAAGAATAACAATGTTTCCGCCGAGTCGGAGCTCAGCCGACACTGACGTGACTAAACCAGAGTTGGCCCGAGTGTCCTTGCTACCTGGGTATGGGGCGCCAAATGTAACATGCCTTATTTCGTGGACAGAATTACTTTTGTGTCACGAAATACATATATTCATTACGAAATCACGTTACATCGTAACGCCGTTTGTCCACGGAATACACAAATTGGTTTGCATTGTGTCCACGAAACACTGAAGAGAGCACATCGTTTCGTGGACCAAATTGACTGGTGGCCTTTTCCTTTCGTGGACATAAGGTCGAATGCACTATTCACTGTCGTAGACGAAATAAACTTTCGTCATAAAAGTATTGTGATGTGATACAGAAATTATTATGTGTACAAAAGGGATTTATTCTCTAACTCTGCAGTTACAGAAGGCATTCCGTCCACGGAATAGTAACTTCATAACTTACGAAATGCATTAAGTGACACATGCTTTTATTCCGTGGACGAAATACATAATGGAATACATTTCGTGAGTCAGCAGTTTACGGAATTAATTATGTCTCATGATAATACAATACGTGGACGAAATGCATAATGGAATCACGAAATCAGTTTTGTGACCTACAACAATACATTTCGTGTCAACAGTTTACATAATAAATTATGTGTTACAAAATAGTAACTTAATAACTTACGAAATGCATTCAGTGACATTGCTTGCATTTCGTGGACGAAAGGCTTTTTAGAATCACAAAATCTGTTTCGTTACTTGATGACCCAAGAAATTCAACTTACCATTGGCATATTTTCAATGACCAGTAGGTGGCACTGTGACACAACGCTTTTTCTTTTCATTTATACTGCTGCCTTCAAGTGGTATCATAATTATGGTAAATACCAAAAACCGACATCGAAATTGCACATGTTGTATTTTCTACTGGAAAAATGGAAACAATTTATGATACCCGAGTTGCCGAGATGAGATAAACTTTGATCTTTCAACATGGCGGAAGAAAACATCCTGGATGCTAACATTATGTTAAAAGTTAGCTGCTGCTGTTAGTTGGTTAATTTGAAGCATCCATTATGCATAGATATATACACGTACATTATGCTGCAGCAAACAGAATTCCAATAACATCACCTTTTAAACTTAGTGTCGTTTTATTAAAATACTGTTATTATTTGGTTTTACCTCCTAAGAGCAGATGCTAGCTAGCAGTCTAAAACGTTTTAACCAACTAGCAGGTCAGGATAGACTGCGGATCCGCTATGTTTCACTTCACTACGACAACAAAAGCACGTGAACACGACGCACCGGTAATTTCCACATACTGTACAGTCTATGTTTTAACTTCACAAGTGGAAAGCTTCATCTTTCCCATACCAGATGAAGGCAGCATACCACATGTGCTGATCATAGGCTGTAAAAAATCTGCCAATGCTCTGTAGTTTAATGGATTGCATATGTTACAAATATTTTTGTTTTACATTGAACTATTAATTGTGTAATTGCTGAAGTATGATTTAGGCTATTATTGTGAACGCATCAAAGGTCATAGTTCACCCATTCAAATTGGCGCCAAATATGGTATGGTGGGGCGCGCAGCCATTTCATTAGGAGGTAGCCTACCAGTGCCATATATTGATGAATATATTATATAATTATAGAAAATTAGCTCATGTGGTGTCACAGTGCCACCTACTGGTCATTGAAAATATGCCAATGTGAAGTTGAATTTCTTGGGTCATCAAGTAACGAAACAGATTTTGTGATTCTATAAAAAGCCTTTCGTCCACGAAATGCAAGCAATGTCACTGAATGCATTTCGTAAGTTATTAAGTTACTATTTTGTAACACATCATTTATTATGTAAACTGTTGACTCACGAAATGTATTGTAGCAGGTCACAAAACTGATTTTGTGATTCTATTATGCATTTCGTCCACGTAATGACATTATCGTGACACATAATTCATTTCGTAAACTGCTGACTCACGAAATGTATTGTTGTAGGTCACAAAACTGATTTTGTGATTCTATTATGCATTTCGTCCACGTATTGTATTATCATGAGACATAATTCATTCCGTAAACTGCTGACTCACGAAATGTATTCCATTATGCATTTCGTCCACGGAATAAAAGCATGTGTCACTTAATGCATTTCGTAAGTTATGAAGTTACTATTCCGTGGACGGAATGCCTTCTGTAACTGCAGAGTTAGAGAATAAATCCCTTTTGTACACATCATAATTTCTGTAACACATCACAATACTTTTATGGACGAAAGTTTATTTCGTCTACGACAGTGAATAGTGCATTCAGCCTTATGTCCACGAAAGGAAAAGGCCACCAGTCAATTTGGTCCACGAAACGATGTGCTCTCTTCAGTGTTTCGTGGACACAATGCAAACCAATTTGTGGACAAACGGCGTTACGATGTAACATGATTTCGTAATGAATATATATATTTCGTGACACAAAAGTAATTCTGTCCACGAAATAAGGCATGTTACATTTGGCGCCCCATACAAAACGCATTCAATAGGAGCTTTTGCAGATATTTTTTGGTAAAATGCCATGTGCGCAATATGTTCAATTGTAGCATGAAAATATTGCATCAAAAAGTATTTAACTTAGGCAGTGTCTATAGAACCGTCCGACGGCTACAAACTCTTTTTGCTATTTTGCCGTCTCCTTATGACACGCCACCATTCCGACGCGGAGTTTACAAGCTAACCTTACCTTAGCCCTAACCTTAAGGATAGTGGAGTTTATAAACTAACCTTACCTTAGCCCTAACCTTAAGGATAGTGGAGTTTATAAACTAACCTTACCGTAGCCCTAACTTTAAGGATAGTGGAGTTTATAAACTAACCTTACCTTAGCCCTAACCTTAAGGATAGTGGAGTTTATAAACTAATCCTAGTGGAGTTTATAAACTAATCCTAACCTTACCTTAGCCCTAACCTTAAGGATATTGGAGTTTATAAACTAACCTTACCTTAGCCCTAACCTTAAGGATAGTGGAGTTTATAAACTAACCTTACCTTAGCCCTAACCTTAAGGATAGTAGAGTTTATAAACTAACCTTACCTTAGCCCTAACCTTAAGGATAGTGGAGTTTACAAGCTAACCTTACCTTAGCCCTAACCTTAAGGATAGTGGAGTTTATAAACTAATCCTAACCTTACCTTAGCCCTAACCTTAAGGATAGTGGAGTTTATAAACTAATCCTAACCTTACCTTAGCCCTAACCTTAAGGATAGTGGAGTTTATAAACTAACCTTACCTTAGCCCTAACCTTAAGGATAGTGGAGTTTATAATCACGGGTATATAATAGTATCGGATTGGCGCGTTAGATACGTCCATATCAAACATATGTGACGGCAAAATAGCCGGGGAGTTGCGGGACCCGGAGGGACTTTCCTGCCCCCTCGCCGGAGGGACCTTCCATCTTGCCATACAGTTCCGCTCAGACCCCGGCTACCTCTTTTGGGGAAGATGCTGGCCATCATCATCAACACCATGCAGTCCGTATCGTTCGGCCATCTTCCGCCAGGGTCTGAGCCCCAACCCCAATTAAGTTCATAAAACTTCTAACGCAACAAGTCTCTGAGTCTTTTCAGGTTGAAATGAAGCTTGAGCGCAAATTCAACCTGTGGTTGACAATAAAGCATTTATCTATCTATCTATTTCAACCTGGAGACGTACCTACAGCCTTCACTCATCTTTCACGGCTGCCTTCACCAGCATCCAATCACGGCCCCATCGCAAGCGCGCTTTCGCATCAGCAATCAGCGCAGCACTGTCCCGCTCAGCCATTCACAGTCCAGGATCCCCTTCTTAAGCTCCCCGGTCAATCACTAGGAGTTTCACAGCGTGCAGCGACCCTCCTCCGCCCCTCCTCCTCCCCTCCTCCTCCTCCCGGGCTTTGCCCGTCACATCAACGCGCATCGGGTCCCGTTATACCACCACCAGGTCCAGGCTCCGGGGGAAGATGCTGGCCATCATCATCAACACCATGCAGTCCGTATCGTTCGGCCATCTTCCGCCGGGGTCTGAGCCCCAATCTCAATTAAGTTCATAAAACTTCTAACGCAACACGTCTCTGAGTCTTTTCAGGTTGAAATATATAAATTAGCCTTCGTTGTGTATGGAAAAAATAATTTGATAATTCATGCCAAAAAAGCATTACTAATGAAAATCCACAGTAAATGTAATATTTCTTTGCAACCAGGTGTTTAAAAAGAGCCTTGTTAGTCGGCTCTACAGCAGCTTAAAATCAGTAAAATTCCATAGTGCACACATTCCCAAAGTCCAGGACATCGCGGCCCCTTTATCGATCTGAAATTGTCTCAGAGCCTCCCAATTTACACAGGAACTCAGGGCCCCTCAATTTTCACAGGGATTTGTTATTGGTTTACTGCTAAAACAACATAAAAAGTAACATCTAGCAATGTCTATAGGCTAAATACTGGTTTTAAGTAGCACATTATAGCAAATAAATGTATTTTTTCCTTTCAAAATCAATTATTTTCAAAGTACTTGTTTTGTAGAGAACCACTGCCATAGTGAATCGGGCTAAAGCTCAGTTGGTGGAGCGATGACATCATCGCTTAACAAACGCATACAAGCAACAGCGTCGTCGCAATTCTCAAACGACCCGGGAGCAGTGTGGAGGGGGCTTAAGGCCATCACGAACTATAAGCCCAAGGCCCTGAACGACCTGTCCCTCGCCCAGGGTCTGAATACACACTACTGCCGCCATGAGCGCCCATCAGCTCCTCACACTCCAGAGAACCAAGCCACCTCTGCCCCCACCACCACCTCCATCAATGACCCCAGCACTTCATCAAAGGCCTCCACAGACCCTCCCTCCCCTCCCTCCACCCTGAGACACTGCGCGCATCAGCTGGCTCCCGTCTTCACAGACATTTTCAACACCTCCCTGGAGTCATGCCACGTGCCGTCGTGCTTCAAAACATCCACCATTGTTCCTGTCACCAAAAAAAACATGGATCACAGGACTTAATTACTACAGGCCGGTGGCGCTGACGTCTGTAGCCATGAAGTCTTTTGAGCGCTTGGTCCTGCCCCACCTCAAGGACATCACCGCCCCCCTATTTGCTAGTTTGGCAAATAGTTATTTTTTTGTGACATCATGATTGGAGCTCCACTTATCATTAGACATGTGTACATGGACACAAATAATCGGATTAAAAGGCTAACCAGAATAAAAATACTTCATGTAAACACAGCATTCTGAATATTCTGACCCGATCACACACATTTGGATAGGGCTGAAACAACTAATCGATTAATCGACGACTAATCGATTATTGAAATAGTCGACAACTATTTTAGTAATCGATTAATCGTTTTCTGGTTCACACAGACTCAAATAGAGCAAAAATGACATGAAAATGTAGTATTTTTGATGAAAACCTACTTTGTTTTTATAGTTAGGGTCTGTAGTATTTTGTACATTGTAAATTTCATGAATATCTGTCTGTGTCTCATCCAATCAGAAAGCAGAATTAGCACCAAGAGCCTCCAACAAACATTTACTTTAAGTTTACGCCATCAATACATCCTCAAGTGGTGCCACTTTAGCTTTTTGTGATAAAAGAAAAAAGAAATTTTTTCTACACAATTCACAGCCAAGCGATTACTCGATTAATCGTAGAAATAATCGATAGATTAATCGATTACAAAATAATCGTTAGTTGCAGCCCTACATTTGGATCAACATTTCCTTCCGATCGAGATGGGTGGTGGTTTATGCCGATAGTCATTCAGATTGGAAAGATAAAGTCCTACCTCTTTGCTTCATGATACTTTTTAATTTTAATCAGGACCTGGACAAAGCCTGGACTAAACCTTGTCTGAACCAGGACTAAACCAGGTCTGAACCTGGACTGAACCTGGACTGAACCTGGACTAAACCTGGACTAAACCTGGACTAAACCTGGACTAAACCTGGACTAAACCAGGTCTGAACCTGGACTAAACCAGGTCTGAACCTGGACTAAACCAGGTCTGAACCTGGACTAAACCTGGACTAAACCTGGACTAACCATGCAGGGCTCAGTGTGTTGAACAGAGCAAAGAAACACATCACTGTCAGATATTATGTGTATAATAGAGGTGACACTCACTCTGCTAATTAGGAGCCAAAACTTTATTTTTAGAGCAAAAAACAATAACAGGATTCAATTGATTGGATTATTTTCAAATCACAGTTCTAGATTTAATAAAGGCTTAAAAATCCCCATATAACTGTGAATTAACCCCGTATCTTCCAGACCTTTGCTTGACTTTTTTTTTTTTTTCATTTTGGACCTTGGTGAAATTTAATTTGTGACCCCTGGTCTAGAACACACTCCTTTGCAGATTTTGCTGAACAAACTGTACATTTTTGCACTAATTTTTACTTAAAAGCTTTAAATATCCACATTTTCCTTCATCTGTTTACTGTAAGGGATTTGCATCGTTCTTATTTGCAAACATTCATATTGTGGTTTAAAATGTTTCTGTGATCAACCTTGCTACTGTTAAATGCACCAAAGTTCAAGCAGATCCATCACATTTAGGATCCCTACACAAATATGCAATACTATTTTCATATTTGTTCTTCCAAATTGTAATTGTTTGTGTGTCCTCTTATGCCTTGCAGGTGTACAGATTCTATCAAGCTGCCAAAGAGAGGCCTGTCCCGTGACGCAGGAGAACCTAGCGCAAATCTGCATTAAAGAGGAGCCCGATCAGCGCATCAAAGGCGAGGAGGAGCCGCTGCCATTTACCATGGTCTCTGTGAGGGTTGACGAGGACGACGTGTCTCCTGTCTATCAACAAACTGCCGACAAAATGATAGAAATAAGTCAAATCAAGAATGAACAAACTAATTTTGATATTGACACTTCAGCACAAGTAGGAATTCCAGCCAACAGTTCAATTTTACTTTTCAGTATCTCCACAAATGATGCGCCCGAAACATTTGACGATGTCAGCCTAGCCACAAACGACGACAAAACGCATCTCGCCGACTCCCCCGTTATCGACCCGGAACCTAAGCAGCACAAATGCCTCGAGTGTGGGAAGGAATATCACCATAGTTCGTCTTTATTCAGGCACTCCGTCACTCACAGAGAGCAGAAACCTTTCAGGTGTTCGGTCTGTCAAAGGGGATTCTCGCAGAAGCCTCACCTCACGCGGCACATGATGATCCACACGGGAGAGAAACCGTTCCACTGCCCGTTTTGCGCCTGGACTTTCTCGACCAAGACCAACCTCGGCAAGCACTTGAAGATTCACACGGGCGAGAAAACCTTCGCCTGCGCGGTGTGTAACGTGCGCTTTGGCTGCTTGAAGACTCTCACCATGCACACGAGGATGCACACGGGGGACAGACCTTTCCGGTGCAAAGAGTGCAACGTGATATTTAAACAGCAGGCGAGCTTGGATTCCCACATGAGGACGCACAGCGGAGAGAAGCCTTACAGCTGTTCGATGTGCGAGAAGCGCTTCTGGCTCAGGCGCAGTCTGAGGAAACATCTGAGGAAGGTGCACGCGGAGCAGGAGTCCCGAGTGGCGGCGCAGCAGAAGTCGACTTTATGTCAAACACTGCCAATATGAAGACTTGTAAATAACTGTGACGTATCGTGGAAAATTGACTTTCAATGCACCTTGAGTTACAGTAACACAAAAACAAAATTGCTGATTGTATAACCCATACAATACTTTATTTTGGCCCAGGGCTCTCTTGTAATGGAGTTAATAATTATTGACTCGGTTCCGGCGCAGGACCACGCCTCAACCAATCACCCTTTGCATAACAACCACTCTTGCTTTCACCTAACCACGCCGCTCATTACCCATGAGCCATATATCCCGAGGCTGCTTCCGAATTCCTCTAATAATAGCTCCTATGTCCTGATCCTAGCTCCAATCCCCTTGTCATGTGATAAGGTCAACCGTTAGGTCCCTCTGCAGTTAGGACCTAGAGCTTCAGCTGCGTTTGCCCAATCCGACCGTCCTCACCCAGCGGCGGAAACAACAGGGGAAGTGACATCACCAACAGCTGTTTCATAAAAGCAATATACCCCGTATAGTATTGGACTACGAAAAACACTCCTATTGCAGCCACCGACTTTAATGACTCAAACATGAACCACAATAACGATATGAAGCCACACAGGAAACAGACGATGATAAAAAACAGTTTCACACCTACAGAAATAAAACATGTTCTGGTCAAATATTCCACCAAATCATGTCCTTTGGTTCATCCTCAGAGAAAGATGCCGCATTAATGCACAGTGAGGTCTGCTCCTGCAAAATGATCCATGTGGCTTAAGTTTCCTCTAAATGAAAGCAAAAGCACAAACTGCCTTCATTTAGTTCATTTACTGAGGTGGCTCTTTAAAACAGTGACATGTGACTGTGCTGTGGTGGCTTATGGGATGGCACAGAGGTCCCTAAGCTAAAGGAGAAATGATAGGAAGCATACCTCCTTTCCCTACCTCCTTCTTGGCTGAAAGCGCGATCCGGACGGACACGGACACGGCTCAAACAAGAAGAAACTCAGCAACGAGAGGTGAAGATAGGACGGAGGCGAAAGGACACGGCTCTCCCCGCTATCGCGCCACAACAATGCTAACAGCTGCATCAATGATGATTTACCATCAGGACAGACGATCTACACATTCAGCCACTGTTCAAAGTGTGACATAAGGTAAGGTATGATGGCGAACTTACCTCCTTTCCCCCTTACCAAACGCAGACTTTAACATCCTACTCTGTCTACTTCTCCTTGCTGCAAAGTTTTTTGCGCTAAATATCTTTACGCTAAATATCTTTACGCTAAATATCTTTATGCTGCATCTACGATTTAAATTAAGATAAATAAATCAACAGATCTAAATATAGTGACCACCTCTTTTGGTTGTACTGCAGAGCCATGTCGTTCTCTGTCCCTCCTGGTGCTTAAAATGTCCCACTTTTTCATTGAAGCCTACCTCGTGATTTTATTTATTTATTTTTACGTCTAACGTCTATAATATATTGCGATCTGTTGCTAGCCCAGTGTTATATACGTTGTAATAGTGAAAGGTGTGTGTCCTTTAGTGGGATGAAAATGCCTGATCTATAAAAACAAAAAACGAATTCCTCTGTACTTCAAAGTTCTGCCAAATTGTCCCACTGGTCTCTGTTTAAACTATTTGAGGTGGTCACACTATTTCAAAAGCAGAATAAAACTCTAACACAGTCTGTTTCACCTGTACTTGAAAGTTTCTCATATCCATCCTTTCATTGCTCACAACAAATACATTTATGAACCATGGAAATTGACACATTATTCCCTGCTCAATGGCAATACTATGACAAAAATAATTAAAATGTTTTCCCTCTTTTAGGAAACTCCTCTGGTTGAGATCCTGGGAAAGAAATGAATCACCTGAGCTTCAGCAGAAAATTTCAAGATTATGTCTCCAGTCAGGACCTACTTCACTTGAATAAGAGTGAAAGTACTGATATAAAAGATACTATGAAGGTGCTCTCTCTCCTCATCATGGACATAAGGACAGGTGTCTCTTTATGAGAGTGAGATGTTGCTGCTTTTGGGACAAACTGATAAGAACTGAAGAATAAATGATGTTATTTCTAGCAGAAAAATCCCTTGTTTAAAACTATGTTTTTTCTCCTTTTATAATCTGCTCTAAAGTCATGGAATTTAGTTTTTCAATATAAATAAAATACTTATCAGATTAATCGATTAATCGATGTAAATAATCGATAGATTAATCGATTACTAAAATAATCGATAGTTGCAGCCCTAATGTCAATGAGACTATTTCCAGGTTAAATAAAGGTTTGAATAAAATTATACTTTATCTTTTCCAGTTTTATAAACATAAGGTCTGTGATCCATGTTGATATTTTCGGGGCTTATGAAGATTTCCATTCGTGTGCTGTCCTTATTGTGTTGCTGGTTATGTGCTAGTGGCATGAATTCTTTCCAAGACTGCAGTTTTAGCACACGGGATCAGCCTGATGTTTTAAACCTCTTAACCCCACCTTAACAGAGCACATTTTATCCAGTTCAGTTTTACCCATAGAAAGCTAAGACCATACAAAACTGATCTAAGATCTTTCCTTATGTCACGTCCTGTCACGTTTTTGTTGCTTTTTCATCACTTTTTTGTCGGCCATTTTGATGCGTTTTTGTCACTTCCTTTTTGCGTTTTCATCCCCATTTATGTCTCATCGCTATTTTGACATTTTTTCCAAGAAGCTTTTAGATTTGAGTGAAGTCGAACTGGAGGAAATGTGCTCCGTGCAGGCGGGGGTTAAGAGTTTAAAGGAACAGGCCACCGTTTTAACATACTGAGATATGTTCTTACCTGAGCTTAGACGAGTTGATGCGTACCTGTCTGGTCTTTGCGTGTAAAAGACCAAAGATGTTGTTAGCATTTGGCCTCTCCCAGCATATTCCTATGGCTCCAAATGGGGGTGAAGTTGGAAGCGACCAAGCTCTTCCACGGGCACACACAAAGACCAGACGGGTACGTATCAACTCGTCTAAGCTCAGGTAACATATCACAGTATGGAAAACATACATGTTCAGAACACTACTCCAGAAGACATAGCGAGTGTGACATATTTACATCTGTTACAGCGGTCAGTTACATTTCCATACATTTGGGAAGTTTAGCATTAGTAAGACATACAAACCATTGTTTTATGTTTACAGCCAATCGTGACAAATGTGACAGCTTTCTTGATTTTTACTTGAGTTACTTTATCCTTTTATATCAAATAATATGCGTCGGAAATCTGACCTTCCTGACATTAGTAGCAATAAAAGTAATTTAACTTTAAATGAAATCTAAATTTATTAAACATATTTTACTGCATAAGTTTGTTGGAAATACAAACAATGTGGTCCGAAACTCATTCAGCCGCCCTGTGTCAGAGCTCCTTCTACAGTCTATGCTTGAAGCCAAAGTGATCGCTCCATGACCGGGGCGTGTTGGGTTTGGAGAGTTCTGAAGGCATTTATTCATTTATTTGATGATTATTTTAGTATAAGAAATGTTTAAAAGGTTTGGGCTTATATTACAGCTGACGTGGCAGACATGGGAGCGTTTTTAATCCTGCATGTACGCTGATAAACCACATTCTTGCTCTAGGCCCGCTTCCTGATAACGTGTGCCAAAACATGTACACACCAAGGACGTTGGACAGTCTGGCAGTTTGTGACTCTGCACATGAGACACGGAGTTTGAAGTTTAATAATATGTTTAACATGTTTATGCTCTTATTTTACAGTGAATAATGATAAGGGGAAGGTTCAGGACCCACACGCACACGCTGCTCAAAACCTCATTCTTGCTCTATTGCTCTTTTCATAATTGTTAACCCAAATCACAGGCATGTATGAGTCACGAGGAGGGACACCGTGACACGGTGTCTTATCAACAGTCAGTGGAGATGGGCCTTATCAATGAGGAGGCGCACCCGCTCGAGGACATCCTAACAAAACATCACACGTGGAGAATGGAAGAAGACCACATGGCTCATTGAATATTAATGATTGTGTTTTATGTGCTGGGTGCAGGGACATGGGCAGCGCAGACCTCCTGTCGTAAGCCCCGCTTGTAGGCCGCAGGGAGAATTAGATATGCACCAGAGCTCTGTATTAGAATTGTAAACAACAGGGAATAAATCTTTCTTGAATTTAACTAATTGAATCTTGGTCTTCCTTCCAACAGACGAACATGCTCAACAGCTCATAAAGTCATGTTTTAGTGCAAATCAATCTATACGCCTTTCTTCAAATACACAAAGCAAAAGAAATACATGCAAACAACTCATTTGGGGGGAAAGGAGTGACAATTCACTATTGTCTGTGTTCATTGTGTATAATACCACGTGAAGTCCTTAGCTCAATCTGTGTACGTCCTGTGTAAAGCAGGTTTGGAGTTTGATTCCGCACTAATGATATTGTGAAAGTCTAGCTTTATGTAATGAAAAACACAAGCAAACCAAATAAAATTGATCATCTGTTTTGTTGTCAGTTTAGTATTACCAAAGCAAAATATGCTTTACACTTGTTTGTCCACATGATGGGGCAGTAGAGCAAATGAAAGCTCTTTGGTACCAGAGGTGAGTAGAGAAGCAAAAAAGGTTTACTCAAGTAAGAGTTACGTTACTTTGACATCATTTTATTCAAGTACAAGTAAAAAGTAGTGACCCAAATAAATATTCAAGTAAAGTTCTTGAAGAAAATTTTACTTGTACGTGTAAAAGTGTGATTCATGTTTCAGTTTGACGTAAATCATAAGAAACAAAACTTGTAATAATGTGAAAATCCTAATATTTCCAAAGAATATACCATGAAAAATGTATTCAAAATATATATTTGGAGAAAGGGGCAGAAACAACGATGACTTAAAGCTTTTGTAACTTTAAAATCGACTCAAAGTGGCACAAGTAACTACTGTTTTTACTCAAGTAAGAGTAAAGATTCTTAACTTCGTAACTAAGTGCATTTTCTCCTGTTTGGCTTCATGTCATGTATTTGCCATAACTTTTTTGCCGTTTTTTTGTTGTGTTTTTGTCACTTTTTATTGTTGCTTTTGTCAGGCTTTTCTGGGTTTTGTGTTGCTTTTTCAACACTTTTTAGTCATGTTTGTGACACTTTTGCTGTCCCTTTTTGTCTTGTTTTTGTTGTTTTTTGTTTTTTCATCACTCTTTAGTCGTGTTTTCGTCACTTTATGATTTTAGTAAAGCCAAACTGGAGAAAATGTGCTTGGTTCAAGCGGGGGTTAAGAGATTAAATACTGTATTACTCAAGTAAAAGTAAAAGTACTGAATGATATAACTACCCGAACAAGTAAAGTTTCTCCAAAATGTTACTCTTCTTCTTGTAATGGTTTCTGGCTGACTGTGCACTAAGTATGCGTAATGCTGAGGAAAGCGTAATACTGCCCTCTTCTGTTCAATAAAATCACTTCACTTTACATTCTCGAATAGAGGTTGGTGGAGAGAAGAAAGCTCACGATTTCCTGATCTACTAAACACGAATATGTTCTAGACGAAAACATCGATTTGACTGAAAACACTGTAAGCCCAAGGGTGTAAAGTTCTTTACACCAGAGTAACGGCTCCTTTGAAAGCTAAGACTACAGATCTGATCAAAGATTTTTACTATCGTCACTTTTTCGTTGTATTTTTGTCATGTTTCTTTAGCACGCTTTTGTTGCGTTTTGTCACATTTTGTTGCTTGTTTTGTTGCATTTTTGTGGCTCTTTTTATGCTTTTTTTTGCTGCATTTTCATCCTCATTCACGTCTCATTTTTTTTTAAAGCTTTTAGATTTGGGTAAAGTGGAACTGGAGAAAAACAGGCGTTAAAAGGTTGATCTGGTTATTTTAACTTGATTTGATCGGCAGGTTGAAAATATTACTCAAGTACTTCTCCTGAGTACATGTAACTGAGTTCTACTCGCCTCTGGTTGGGTGAACGCTTCCATGCCTCATGGTGTCTCGCCATCACTAATTTAAACCCAGATTTAACTGGCTAAATATCAGAAAAATACCAAAAAGCCAGGGCCAAAAAAAATAAATTAAAAAAAATAAACTAGGTCGCAAACTCCTGCCTCAAGTGAAGTACAGAACTTTGCATAAAACAACAACTATGTAACAATTTAAGCCTTGCCTTATGGTTCTTCATCTGTGGCCTGCTGAGAGGAAAGTAACTCGGGCGACCTCTTTTCTCTGACCCCACGCTGTGCTCCAGTTGCCGCAGAAAGTAGCGCTGGTTCCTTGGGACCTTTCGCACCGTTTCACTCAAGTGTCTCGCAGCAGTGGACACAGAGTCATGTCTCGGACTCCACACTGCTATAAATAGACTGGACAGTTCATAAACCACATCAGCTACCAACTAAAACCACTGTAAGAGGGCAGTCTCAATGGATACAGTTTATATTCCTTTATATCAGTGGTCCTCAAACTTCACTCCAAGTACCTCTGAGTAAAATACTAAGAGGACATGCATAGGGGAGGGACAGTGAGTATATGGGTCGAAAGATGGTGTTGATGATGTTACTGTTTGGTGTCTATATGTTTCCAAGCTGCCACTGTTACGATGAATTGACTCTTCAGAGTTACAATAAGGTCAAACACCAGGAGTGACAGAAACATGACACTAAATGCAGCGTGCTTGTCATTTTCAATAACAGAGCTCACGGAGGAGGAATTAAAGCGAGAGGGAATTTATCACTTTCAAAACATACCTCGAGCAAATGGAGGTAATGAATAGGATTGAGGGATTTAATTACTCTCTGATTGCACTGCAGAGCAATAGTGGGCGGTAATGTTCCTTCATGTAGTAATGGGCAAAATGAAGCGAGGATGTGTGTGTCGAGCTAAAGTGTGCGTGCTAAATGAACCAGTAGATCATGTGACAGGAGCCTCCGTTTGTGGAAATAATAAATTAATGGGTTTATGCAAGCCGAAAACTGTAAACATGATGTTCTCATAACTCCAAACGTGTGGAAATATGATATAAATAGGAAATAAACGTACTTTATTAATTGTAATATATTCAAATCAGCAGCAGATAGTAGTATAGAGCGAAGCTTCAGTTTGAACCAGTTGCTGACATAGGAGTGCGAAAAGCCTCATTGGTTCATAACTTTTTGAAGAAATGGTAAATAATTGAGTAAATAATTGTTACTTTTTCCACTGTGAGTAAATATTTAAGTGACAAATGCTTCATTTTGATCGGTAAAATAGATGTAGTTCATCTGGTGCAGCCTTTTCTTTAGAATTATTTAGTTTATTCTGTATTCTCTGTCGTTTTCTTGGAGTTCTTGTAAACATGATTTCCACATGATTTTATGTTTTGTTTAACATTTATGGCGTCATTGAAAGTACATCAGATTTTTTCCGCTCACACAGTTACTCAGTTACTCACAGTTCTCCAGTAACATTTTATTCAAGTACTTTTTTACTTTTACTTGAGTAATTGTTTGGGTCATTACTTTTTATTTGTACATTAGATAAAATGATTTCAAACTACCGTTCCTCTTGAGTAAATATTTTGGCTCCTCTGAACACCTCTGCTCATGAGCACATGAGGTTAACTTATATGACAGTTTCCAGTGTAGCAAACATTTACCCCAAACTAAAACTAAATGTACCACAGTCCTGACCACATTTATCAATGTCCACCAGGACTCACATGATCTACTACATTAGCTAGAACTTAACTTTGATTGAACATTTATGCATCAGTGTGAAATGTCCATGCTAGTACTTAATAGTAACAAATAGTGTAACAGTCATTCTAATTGTTAGCCAATGGTGGATGCTCTTCTCCGGGAGCGATAAGGAATTGCACATGGTTTTGAATGTTCCGCTTCTCTTCTCTGAGATCACGAAAAACAGCAGGGCTCTTCAATGACTTTTTTCACTGGACCAGATTTATCGGAGATCATTGGCCACTAGGCGGGTCAGTTGGGGAGTCTCTACCAAATGTATTCATATTTTTGGCATACATAAATGAGAATTTCATTATCATCATTGCTTGAATAGAATTGGGCCTAAACATAGAAGTTGTATTATATTCCAGCATTTTAAGGCTTTAAAAAAAACATTGCAACACTTTCCCTTCAAGGCCAAGCCACAGCGCTAAACCAGATAAGGACTGAGCTCCTTGGCTCATATCTTGCATAACACCGACTTTCAGATTGTAAACAACTGCACACACATACCCTCCCTAACCACGCCCCCGTCGTTCTGAATTTGCTCAGCCCCACCCCCCGGTCAATGGCTGGCATCAAGACATGTGTTTTTTCCCATGTCTTGATGTTTTTATCTATGTGTTTTGCCTCAACTTAACCTGATTGTAATTTCGCATATCTTCTTTTGTAAGGTGCATTGAGTTGCCTCGTGTACGAAATGTCCGCTATATATAAAGTTGCCTTGCCAGATTAATACAGATTAAAAAAGAGCAGTAGGACTTCTCAGAACTAAGCCAGGGCAAAAACATGCAATATCAGGGCTAAGGAAGGACTAATACAGAATAAGAGAGTTGAGGACCAACTGAACCAAGACCAGTACATCTCAACATGAATGGCTCAGCCACTGCTCCTCACAGCTGAGCGGCAAGATGGCTGACCAGACATATGGCTGACCAAGCATCTGTGCCGCTGTTCTGTGGTGCTTTAAAACTCATTGAAGAAGCGTTACTTGGAGATGGAGCGCTAATCCACATATTCAGCTTCAGCCACTCTTTTACCCGTTAACTTCACAAAGACCATCTCTGCGCTTTTTACATTTCCCACAAACACGTATTGAATGAAGTCAGGGGAGAAAGGAGGCAAAAACTCATGAACCATCAGCTTCATCGTCCACTTTACAAACATCCACAACTGCTGTCTACTATGCAAAGCAGGTAATGCCAAAAAGATGTATATATTTATATGGAAAATGAGGCATGGGCCAGATTTAATTGTTTGGCAGGCCGGAACTGGTCCCTGGGCCGCCTATTGAGGAAGACCGAAGAGGTGTGAGATCAGATAATGCAGAGGAGAACTGTGGCTGCTCTTCCTGTTTACTAAATAGTGATAAAAGCCTCATTCCTCCGGGCTCACACACAGAGGCACTTCCTCCGCCGCTCGGAGTGAGACAAATGAACATATTAATTGACTAAGTGTCGGTTTCGCGCCTCATTAATCGCAGCTCCCTGAAGCTGCTGCACAAATCAATGAAACCTCCAAACAACGCAAGCAGCTAATGAGAAATAAAGGCACCGTTTTATGCTTAATTGACTTTTTTCCCTACATTTTTAATTACATTATAAGGCTATTCCCTCATAATATAAATGTACAGCTCCTTTCTGAAATAAAATAAAAGTTAAGTGAATGTTTAGATGTTTAACTTCTTAACCACCACCTGAACCAAGCACATTCGCTCCAGTTCGACTTTAACCACATCTAAAAACTTCTTGGAAAAAGTGTCAAAGTGTGACGAAAATGAGACAAAAATTAGGATGAAAAAGTCACAAGAGCAACAGAAAAGCAACAAAAATGTGCTGAAAAAATGACAAAAATGTGGCAAAAATATGACAAAGATGTCACAAAAATGTCAACAACGCGAGAAAAAAGATCCTTCTAGATCAATAGGTCTTAGCTTTAAAATGAGGCATTACTCTGGCCCACCAAAAGCTCCAGTCGAGAAGCTTTTAGATTTGGGTAAAACTGAACTAGAGAAAATGTGCTCGGTTAAGGTGGGGGCTATACGAGGTTAATGTCTTCATCGTGTTTTGTTGGCTCACAAATTTAGACCTCTCTTTTTATTACTTTAATTATGATTCTAATATAAAATACAGTGTTTCCTTGGGACATTAAAAAGCATTAAAACTCATTAGATGAATTGTGACAACGGACAAGTGGAAGAAGATGGATGGATGGATGGATGGAGGGATGGATGGATGGATGGACAGTTTGTTTCTACTTAATCAGTGCCAGTTTTGAACATTTGTGATAGTAAGTCCATTCATTTTGATACAGAAAGATTTAGCCAACAAACAGATCTGTGTTGAAAGGATAAATAATATGTACATTTCCAGTGTAAACTTCATTTAGAATAACCTATTAAAAGTCCACAGTGAGAATGAATGAACCCATTGTCACTACTTTGTGTGCAGTACCCGGAGGGAGCACTGGGGGGCAGTCAAACACCAGGTGTCAGAAGCAAGTATGTACTTTACCTGTTGACTCATTCAAATATAATGTGCCGAGACCAACAGAATGGCATGTATAAGATCCAGCATAAATAATAAATAAGTAACATAAACCTGACTTCATTATCTTTCAACTGGGTCTAAAGCACAATGTTAAGAGAGGTTTAAACCGTGTCCCACACCTTTATTTAGGCTTGGAGCCTTAATGCCAGGTCTGTCTCACAATAAATGTCCCTTTTTGAGGTTTTAATTACAATACAAGTGTCAGCCAATTTTTCAGCACATTTCACAATTGTCATTTTTATTTATGTATTGGTTTATTTGGTCAGGACAGTGCATGTTAATGAACACACATGGGTCTCATGCATGTAAACAAGCCACACCGGATTATAGCCTTGGGCCTTGGGTTACTGTCACAGAAATGGTGGAAAACTCGCCTGCAAGTTTAGAAATCAATATAAATCGAGGCAAATGTCTGAGTTTACAAAATACACCAAAGGAAGACGATATGTAATTAATTCAACTACTAAAAAATCTGGTATAGCACCTTTAACCTCTTAACCCCCGCCTTAACTGAGCACATTTCCTACAGTTCAGTTTTACCCAAATCTAAAAGCTTCTCGACTGGAGCTTACAGCCCAGTGTAACGCCTCATTTGAAAGCTAAGACCTACAAAACTGATGTAAGATTTTTTATCACATTGTCGTCACTTTTTTGTCGTATTTTTGGTACTTTTTTGTCATGTTTTTATTGCGTTTTCATCACTTTTTTGTTGCTTGTTTTGCTCGAAACGTGACTCAACATCAGATACAGTTGACAATTTATTTTATAAAGTTTGACCTGATTACCAATGACTTAACTTTGCAATGTATATTAATTCCATCCAGCAGAAGTCTGAAGTTCTGTCTAAAGAATCTCCATGACTTCCTTCTTCACCCGTCGGTCTGTGACAGACTGAAGAGCAATGAGGCGTTAGCCACCCATATTTTTATTCAAATGATCGAAATTACAGAGAAGTAGATAAACTAAAGGTCTGCCAGTTTTTAATGCCAGAAGCTTTCAGTTGTGTTGCCTGCTGTTGTTGAGTTGATTCTTGAGTCTGTTTGGGGTAAGTAAATATGTGCAAAATTGAATGGGAAAAAAAGCAACATCTCATTTCACAATTGAGATCTGGTTCGAAACAATGAGGAAATTGTCTTTCCTGTTTAAACTCCTGCTTTGCACCTCTTCAGTGGAGGTGACTTCAGGTCTCGACTTCGCAATTTTCCAAACTTGATCCATGAACCTCTATCCAGATAATTATGTTACTCCTCGCTTCACACCCTGATTGCGGAAACAGGCAGCAGTGTGGCACTAATAATAATTTGATACTATTCCAGATAACAGTGTTAGCACCGTGGCAGTGGAGAGTATCTTCATAACGATCTGTGTGTGAGCGGACAGGAGTGCGGGCAGGAGCTGTGACAACCATTTCTCCTGATAAATATTAAAAAAGCCCTTCGTATGAGGAGACTGGGAAATACGGCATGTGCTCGAGTGCATATCCGTCTGATTGAAGAACAACCTTGTGCTCACGGGAACTGAATCATGGAGTCAATGTAATGTAGGGAGAGACACTGCCATGGACGGTGAATATATCTACAGCAGAATGATATAATCTGTGGAAACAAATTAATCTATAAATTAGTAAGTAAGTAAGTAAGTGCTTTATTTGTCATTGTACAAGTGTACAACAAAATAGTGTTCAGGTGTTAGTCCTTAGCCGCTATGACTGTGGGTCACCCTGCAGCATGTTTTTGGAGGAAGAGGAAACCTGGCTGGCTGCCTTCAGTCTCCTCTGATCCTCTGAAACGGTGCAGCGCCTCCTGGGTTTGTCCCTGTTTCAGAGCGTGGTGTCCTGCACTGGTCAGCTCCTCCCCCCTCTTCCTCCTGTGCCCTCCCTCTGCTCCATAAAAATCTTTCACCCTATTCTGGGACAGGCTTAGCAGCTCCTCTGTTCTCCAGTGAACGTTCATTAGCCAGAAGGTTCATTAGATGTGAGTCTTGCCCGGATACCTCCTCCTTTGTCTCTTTTTTGTTTCCTGTAGCTCCTCTTGTGACGCTTCCACTGTGCTGCAGGTGTGGGGGGCTCTTGGTGCCTCTTCAGTGTCTCAGAAGAAGAAATTTGTAGGTCTCAAGTGGGTTTAGCTGATAAGCTAGATGTTTACTTTTAAAAAGCTGCTCTCTTCAGCACCATTATGGACTCTTTGCAGTAAAAAAAAAATCCACAAACCCTACAAAAACATGACAAAGACGTACAAAAGTATCCAGTGTGGGACACAGAAACTAAGTTAAATTACATTTTAGTCAAAGACTAAAACTAAATCAAAATATGTTGTCAAAGTGAACACTGCCCTCTACCGACCACTGACACTCTACAATCACACATACTGTAGGCAAAGTTCGTGCCTTGCCCAAGGACATCATGACAGTCTGCACCTGCAGGAGCTGGCATTCGGACCGCCAACCTTCAGGTTATGAAAGACGCTGCAGGTGAAACATAGATTTTTCACGGTGTTGTCAATGTGGAGATTTTTTGCTAGTTTTACTCCTTATCATCTTAGTTTACATGTCAGACAAACCTGCCCCGTACGATAGTTATTTTATGATGTTTTGTCGCGAGGGAGCAGGAGATGTCCAGGAAGTAAATCGGACATCATGCTGCAAAAGCCGGGTTCCCATGTGTATTCATTCACAGTTACGGACAATCGGACATACAGTATTTTATACTGCGCAAGGTGCTTGAGATGATGCTATAAACCAAGTATGATCATTTCCTTTATGGGAGACACCCGTTGCAAAGAATGGTATTTGTGCATACACACACATTACAAAACTTTATGGCCGGTTTTCTCAAAATGAGGTTTGTGTTCCACTCGTGTGGCACCTTTTCAAATTTAGTAGCTCCTACAGACTCCACACTTTCCAGTCTTGGACTTTTTCCAGAGGGATTTTTTTTAATATCTAATTCCCAGATTGATTTATTAATTTTTTTATTTAATTTATTTTTTACAGATATTTTCACCTTAGCTTATTTTAAAACTAAACAAGATCCGAATACCTTAGGCAGCCAGCCAGCTTTCTTCCGAGTTCTACAGTTTCCCTGACCTCCAAGGTCATGCGGGTCAGGTTGACACACAGTAGCAGCGTGGCTCAGCCGCAGCAGCTCAGGACTAACACCTGAACATAATTTCGTTGTACAGTTGTACAATGACAATAAAGCACTTACTTACTTAGACATTAAGAGAAAATGGGAAATGGAAATTGAAGCAGTACTAAGTAACTTGTTTACCTTAATACATCCTTTTCGTAGTCCCTCTGAAGATAATACAAGTGTTAATGGAGGGTCATTCATCTCCCCCTGGTGTCTCTGGCCAGAAAACCACATTTGCAACTTGACTGCCACCGGACCGGCGCAACCAATACACACTAATAGAATCACAAAGAAGAAGCTTACAGGCTAAAGGGGGAAACTAACTGCGGGCTAGCGCCACTAAAACAGTATTTACAGCCAAGTTTGAGTGAACTTTTTTTTTTCCATTGTCTAATTGGATGTACAATATCCCTCTCTCTCTTTGCCTTTTCTGTCAGCGTAGTATTTACTTTCACATTAATAACAACATGCTGCACACCTGCAGTTGCAATTTTGGCCTCTAGGGGCAAGAGTTACTTAGTACTGCTTTAATATAATTATCAAGGATGGGAACAGACATTGCGGGAGGGACATAAAATGACAAAAAGTCCAGTCCTTCGAGAGTTCCAGTGGAAAACCAAAATTAGAACTCCATTTGTCACATCCAAGTTTGGAAGAACTTCAGAGCAATGCCGGAGGGGCTGTGGTCAGGAAAGACGTACAAAGTGAAATCAAAAATTGTTTAGATGTTGAAATTCCACTGGAACTGAAAGTCATAATATTAGGAATATTCCCTAGCAACCTCAGATCAAATTGTAACACACCCTCCGAATATACTGTATACAAGTGTTACACATACACTCAAACTTTTACCACACCATCCACGCACACACACCCTCACTCACTAACTCACACACACACACACACACACACACACACACACACACACACACACACACAGAATAAAATAAATAGATACATAAGGCATGGGTACAAATGGACAAGTGCGGAAACCCCATTTGAGGAGCCGTCTGCGCCGGGAGCAGCAGTCCAACACAGCTACAGGGAACTGACCCAAGAGAGGCACCAAACCTCCACCTGAGCACCCACAGAACAGCACCCACACAGACCCAGCCTATCACTGCTCCCGAGCCAGAGGGCCCCTCAGAGGAAACACTGGGAAAGCCTAAAAATATAAGAAACCATCTAAAAACACTCATAAGAGTTTAAAATCCAGAAGTAAAAGCAAGTAATGAAGCTATAAATAAATAAATAAATAAATAAATATATATATATATATATATATATATACTGTATATAAAAAAAAAAAGTCTTCCTCACCCTCCGCGGGCGGTCTCTTTTTTCCTCCAAGCTCGGGTCCTCTACCAGAGGCCTGGGAGCTTGAGGGTTCTGTGCAGTATCTTTGCTGTTCCTAGAACTGCACTTTTCTGGACCGAGATGTCTGATGTATTTCCTGGGATCTGCTGGAGCCACTCCTCCAGTTTGGGGGTCACTGCCCCGAGTGCCCCAACGACCACGGGCACCACTGATGCCTTCACTCTCCAGGCCTTCTCTAGCTCTTCTCTGAGCCCCTGGTATTTCTCTAGTTTCTCGTGTTCCTTTTTCCTGATGTTGAAGTCGCTTAGTATTGCTATGTCAACCACCACGGCTTTCCTCTGCTCTTTGTCCACCACTACAATGTCCGGTTGGTTCGCCATTACCATTCTGTCCGTCTGTATCTGGAAGTCCCACAGGATCTTGGCTCGGTCATTCTCTACCACTTTTGGAGCTGTTTCCCACTTTGACCTTGGGGTTTCCAGCCCATACTCTGCACAGATGTTCCTGTACACTATGCCAGCCACTTGGTTATGGCGCTCCATGTAAGCTTTCCCTGCCAGCATCTTACACCCTGCAGTTATGTGCTGGATTGTCTCATTGGCCTCTTTGCACAGTCTACACCTGGGGTCTTGTCTGGTGTGATAGATCTGGGCCTCTATTGCTCTGGTGCTCAAGGCCTGCTCCTGTGCAGCCATGATGAGAGCCTCTGTGCTGTCCTTCAGGCCAGCTCTGTCTAGCCATTGGTAGGATTTCTTGATATCCGCCACTTCAGTTATGTTTCGGTGGTACATGCCGTGTAGGGGCTTGTCCTCCCATGACGGGACCTCCAGCACCTCATCTTCTGTTCCCCATTGTCTGAGACATTCACTGAGCACGTCGGTATATATATATATATATATATATATATATATATATATATATATATATATACTGTATATATACAGTGCCTTGCGAAAGTACTAATACACCTTGAACTTTTGCACATTTTGTCATGTTTACAACCCTACGCGTAAAGATTTTATTTTGAATTTTTTACTGAAAGTTCACACACAAGTAACAGACAACTGTGAAGTGAAAGCAAAATGATACATGATTCTGTTATTTTTAAAAAAATAGAAAAGTGAAAAGTGGGGCGTGCATAAGTATTCATACAGCATATTTGGAGTGCATTAAATTGTCTTTATAACATTCCTAATGACTGCAGAACTGCAGGGGCCGTGAAGGTTCATAAGGTAAAAGCAGTTCTGAAGATAAGAAGGACCAAGACCATTAAGACATTTAAAAACCATTAAAAGAACTGTAAAATCGATCCTGAAACACACGGGGAGCCAATGCAGCGATTCTAAAACCGGTGTAATGTGGTCCCGCCTCCTGGTCTTCGTCAGGACACGAGCTGCTGAATTTTGCAAAAGTTGTAAACCTGAGATACTCTTTTTGGGAAGACCAGAAAGCAGGGCATTACAGTAGTCAATACGACTGGTGATAAAAGCATGCATCAGCGTCTCCGTGTTGGCCCGAGAGAGAATGGGGCGGACTCTGGCTATGTTCTTTAGATGGTAAAAACCTATCTTTGTGATATGCTTAATGTGTGGAATAAAAGTCAGCTCAGAGTCAAAAATCACGCCCAGGTTCTTCACCTGTGAGAAAGGATTAAAAGATAATGGCTGTAGTTTGGGTAAAAGTTTCTCTCTCTTTGTCCTGGTTAAGATGGAGCAAGTTTGTATATATATATATATATATATATATATATATATATATATATATATATATATATATATATATATATATATATATATGTTTTAATAATGTTCAATTTAATTTTTTCCCTCCTATTCAGTCTCTACTTAAATGTGATTGTTACATGCTAGTTTTCAGTTTTTAATAAAAAAACAAGGGGCCTGGCTCTGCCCTTGTCCTAAGCTGCTGCGCTCCATTCTGCAGATTCCTGGCATTGCTCCTTATCCACTGTTTTGAGGGCGCTCTGTTCAATCCGCCGCATTTTTCAGCGGGCTCCTCTAATGATTCCCGCAGGTGGGGCATCCGGTGACGCGCTCCGAACATGTTAGCGCATCTTAAACGGCCGAGAGAATTAGATTTCGCCGTAACGCGTGCCGACCTTGAGAGCAGCTGCGTTTGATGGTGAAGGAGAGGGGAGTGCGGGGGCCCTGGTGGGACGTAAACCCGCGGAAATGATTGGGTTTGTTGAGATGCAGAACGACATTTCCCAGCCACTGTAACAATAGAGCAATCGTTTTCACTTATTTCGCTTCTACGCCTTTAATCCTGTCGAGGGCTGGAGGAGCTGAGTAACCGGGGCCTGAGAGAGAAAGAGAGATCCACTGAATTTAGACGAGTTTATTTTACCAGAGATAATAGGCTGGAGAGCGAAAATCGAGTGAGTGGTGATAAGTTAACACTACCGAATTTTCTCCACTAATAAATGGAACACTCCGACAGCACACCATATTCGCGCTAAATAAAAGGACAGAAACAGAAGAGAGATTAGATGAAAACATTATCCTAGTTTATTCATATGTTTTGTTAAAATGTTGTCTAGTTTACTTTGAAATTCAGTTCATTTGAGGTGTGCTAACCTCTTAACCGAGCACATTTTCTCCAGTTCAGCTTTACCCAAATCTAAAAGCCTATAGGCCCGTGTAACATCTCATTTGAAAGCTAAGACCTACAAAACTGATCGTACATTTTTTGTTGCGTTGTCACCGTGTTGTTGTCTCTTTTTGTCTTGTTTTTGTAGTTTTTATTGTCGTCTTTTGTTGCTTTCTACATTGCTTTTTGACACATTTTTGTTGTTTTCGTCACATTTTCGTCCATTTTTAATCGTGTTTTTGTCGCTTGTTTATTGCGTCTTTGTCACTCTTTTGTGTCGTATTTGTCCCTTTTTTGTTGTATTTTCATCCTCGTTTTCGTTACTATTCATGAAGCGTTCAGATTTGGGTAAAGCCAAACTGGAGAAAATGTGCTCGGTTCAGGCAGGGGTTAAAGTGGTTAGGGCTGGTCAGGCTTGATTTGTCCATCAACACGTTCCTTATTCAACCAATCATAGACCAGGATTCCCCAGTTAAGCCGATCGTTCCCTTGCTTGCCCTTTTCCCAACGTGCTGTGACCCTCTTCCGCCTCCCGCCATCTGGCCAACTATAGCAAACATCTAGCTGATGACAGTCACATAACAGTCACATCACAAACTGTAGCTGTTTGGCGTTACTTTAACTGCGCTGTTGAACTTCTACAAGCCTCAGTCTCACAATGGTGTTACGTAACTGTCCTAAGTCGTATACTACATTTTTTGTTTTTCAAACATTTAGCTGCCTCCCTTTATGTTCCAAATTATGTAATTCGTCACGGTTCTAACGATAACTGGCTTGCTGCAGCTTATTCTCATTGGGGCACCTGTAGGTTTAGCTAGCGTTGGCTAACTTTAGCGAACCGAAGCAATGCTCTTCTTTTAAAAGGGGGGGTATTATGTAAAATCGACTTTTTCAAGCTTTATATCATGTTATTATGTCATTCCCTCATTAAACACATGCCTGGAGTGTTGCCTTGGCTCATTCACATATTTTTGAGTAATCAGTAAAAACTTAGACGGCAGCCATTTCAGGTGTAGCTATGCCTCAGTCCTCCTAGGAACACCCCCACCTCCTGGAGACGCCTCTGGACCTTTCATCACCAGTCAAGCCACCAACCACTGCTCCTCAGCTCAGCAGAGCCCCTCCCCGCACAGTAGTGTTGTTTAAATGCCACAGCAGTGTGCTGGCGTGTCGGAAAGCTTCTTAAAGAGACAGAGGCCTATTTCAAGACGTTCAGTACAGCCATTTTGAGAGAGCAATTTTATTCAAGGCAGTTATTTTAATTTACTGCATATACAGACCAACAGAAGGTTACGTCATCATTGTAGTATGCTATAGACTGGTGCTATGTGATTGAAAAAAGCATAATACCCCCCCTTTAACAATACTACAAAAATAAGAGAGCAGTGTTTTCATTGCTTTTAATGACGAGATCATGAGGTTTCTCTGATTTCGCTTGAGACCTGTATGCTTTAGTGTCAATAGTTGTACTGTCCCTTTCGTTGGATCCTTCTGCTGCATATTGCAACCCCTTTTGCTTCGATTGCGCAGGTATTGATCCAGTAAGAGTCACTAACACAAGTCATTCCAGCATCGGCATCAGAAAGTTTGATGGACCTAGCGACAGTAACTAAGTGAGCGGGGCCTCAAGTGACAACACTGGTAACCACTGGTGAAAACATATACTGCATTTCATAACAAAACTAGTTCAAATTATATATATTTTTTTCAGTGTTTGTGGCCTGGTTGAATGTAGTTTCCAAATCTACAAACGTTGAAATCATCAATCACTACGCCATACATTCACATAGAGCATACAATAACTACTTCAGCAGGAGGTGACTGGCAGCTCCGCGCAATGACCCCGAAGCACCTGTTTACAAGCGTCAAGCACCGACCGTCAGAAGTGCCACGTCCTGAATCCTCTTGTGACGAGGAAATAAACAGAGCAGATAGAGTTGGCCTTAAATTGGTTTCTGAAACGAAGCGAGTGCGTGCGGTCCGTGCGGTCCGTGCGTCTGAGGCGATGTGTTTAATCCTGCCGAGATTTGGCTGATTACGGCTCATTGCGAGGATTTGCGTGGCGTGCGGATCCAGATAAGGTGGAATTAAATAAGCAGACAAGGGAAGTTTAGCGTCAGACGTGCGCGGCATGGCTTAGAGGCACTGGCAGCTCGACAACACTCAGCCCAGTGCGTCACCGACTTTTAGTCACGATTCATTTCAATTATTATTTCTACTCTTAGTCTATGGCAGAGCACCTTTTGGATACTATATTAAAGAGACCAATTTTACACCTAAAGCATGATCTCCTCAAATGTTTCTCACCAAGTACTAAGATATTTCACCTACCAAATACCCAGAGTTGGTAAAAGTACAGGGTGGGGCATGGGAACTTCCTTAAAAAAAACACATTTCCAAATTTTCTTCCAATTTTTTTTTAACCTGTCACACAACATTGGAAACTCAATATATAATAAAATAACATATTTTATTAAATGTCAGCCTCCATTGTCAATACAGAGATTAAGATGACTGAAAACTGATGACTGAAAGGTTTGGTCCATTCTTCCAAGAATTGGTTGGATATTGGTATGAATTTCGGTTAGGATGTTGTTATGGACGATCGTTATAAACCAGGGACTGGAGATAACCCACAAGAAATAATCACAGGGGCTAAATCAGGCGAGTGCGCAGGCGATCAGTTGCCTGGAGAAGGCTTCCCTTAATAAAATCCACTGAAATCATTTGTCTGGGCGAAGATGGAGTTCATCGTGAACAGGGCGGCTGCAAGCCTTTATGGTGCCCATTAACATTAAACATACTCTCGAAACAACACCAAAAATAAAAAGATATTGGTAAAATGTAATTAATTGATTTGGCGTGGCGTTGTATCATCGGTCGCATTGGCACACATTTTATAGCTCTACCACGTTCTCCTTGAATACGGGCCAATCCCTTGTCAGCTGCGTAAATAAAACAGCGGCACAAACACTAAACAATGACATTCGATCAAATTGGCCTCAGTGTGGTGCCCCTCGGAGACTTGCATATAGGGATCGGCAATGGGCACCTGGATGTTTACGAGCAGAGCGTTTGGGAGAGCACAGCATAGCCAGACAAACTCGTTCAACAATTTCAGGTGTTTTAATGGTCCTTGTCAGAGCTTTCTATCTTTTGGACACATCCCCCTTTTCCATCAAGGCATCCACAAACAATAAAATCGATTTGCGATCAGGAACACAGCCTGACGGGTGAATTTCGAAGTGACGATGAAAGGCGCGTTGCAGCCTCTACGGCAACTTCCCACCTAGCCTGATAAACCACACCCACTTCTTTTCAGCGTGAAAGAAGGTGGGTCTGGACACACACGGTAAACAAGTTGCTGATTGGCGGCTAAGGCCTAGCCGAACCAATCACGACTGTCACAGAGAATTGACAAGGTTATGTCACTCGCTGCGCTGCTATGTTGTTAGTTCAATTAACAACATTAACAATAGCCAAAACTAATCATGGATGACGTAGTCGAGGATTTTGCCTCCGCGTGCTCGTGAGTTTATATTCAGTTCATATTTTGTGAGTTGGACTACAACTGTCGTCACGTCCGCTAATTGCTAATTGGTTTATTTCACTGACAATCTGTGCGCGTTAGGCCCGCCCGTTCAAACTGCTCCAATTGCTCCGTTACCAGTCTAACTTCCCTGTGTGGAATGGACAGGGAAATAGTATGGCAGAGCCAGGCAACTTCCCACCCAGCTCCTTCCATTGGGCCCTCACTCACCCCACTGTGACCCTCCTTATCATCACCACACGCCTTTATATAAGGAAGTTCCCACTTCCTGGACTTTGCTATGCCCAATCCCGTCAGACCTTGGAAGCTAAGCAAGGAAGGGCCTGGTCAGTACTTGGATGGGAGACCGTTTGGTAACACCAGGAAGCCTAGCGAATGTAGTGAGTGAGTGAGTGGTTGGTGGTGGTCGGAGGGGCCGATGGTGCAGACTGGTTGCCTCGCTTCCGTCAGTCTACCCCTGGGCAGTTGTGGCTACAATAGTAGCTTACCACCACCAGGTATGGAGTGAATGAATAGTGCAATGTAAAGCGTCTTTGAGTGTCTAGAAAAGCGCTATATAAAACTGATGCATTATTATTATTATTATTATTATTATTATTATTATTATTATTATTATTATTGATTTTGTTACTCAAGTAGAAGTACAGATACTACTGGTTGAATATCACTCTAATTTAACTAACTAATTTAACTGCTTGGTGGCTAAAGAACGAAGTTAGAACGAGGTTATCAGGTTATAGTGCTATGAATAAAGACTGTGGCTTCAAAAACATGAAAATTGCGCCTCAATTCCCCTCTGTGTGGTAACACGACACAGACAAACATCCTTCTTTGATGTGAGCCAGTGGCATTCGACAATACATCTGCACAGCGGATTTACTTTTAGGATTAGCCTTTATTGGAATCTAGTGGTGTAGAAAGTAGTATATTTCTCTTTCAAATGTCATGGAGCAAAAGTAGAAAGTTCTCAACAAAAATACAACTCAAGTAAACTACGCATCCTCAAAAACTCTACTGAAGTTCAGTACTCATAAATGTACTTACTTTGTTAATGACCACCTCTGCAAGTCCACTGAATTGATTCAACTAGACACGTCATCATCTCGGTGCCTGATGTTTCAAGAATTGATTGAATTCTCTTCTTCAAAGGGCCAAGATTTTAAGTCCAGTCTGGTTGTAGAGTGAGTGGTGACATAATCTTTGTAGTTTGCTAAACCACCAACGTGGGTAGATTTGACTAAATTGAAGATGAGATTTGGATAATTTTCAAAACGTCGCGCACCAATAAGTGCAGAAATCTCCAGTTGGATCGATTTGGTGGACTCAGAGTTGGTCAGTCACGAAGTAGATTGTACTTAATGTACTGTACTGAAGAGTTCTTGAGGATCTGTACTTTATTTGGGTTGTATTTGTGTCGAGAACTTATGTCTTTTTTTCCCACTACAGGTTAAAGATAAATGCAATACTTTCTCCTCTACTAGCTCCAAAGGACAAACTAAATTCGATCAAGAGTTTGGTTAATTTTAAAAGCCTAATAATGCACACACTATAAACAGTAGGTGGCACTGTGCAAATGGACTGTCAATGCCACTGACTCACAACTCAAATTTTAAATCCGAAAAGTTATTTTTATGAACACTCATTTAATTGGATTTGTACTTTGAATACTTCAACAGTTTCACTTAAGTCATAATTTGACCTATATAGCAACTTTAACTTTATTGTATAATATTTACCAATTTACCAGCAGGGGCGGATCTACTGGGGTGGCAGCTGTCACCCCTAGTAAAGGTCTTGCCACCCCATTGAGGTCAGCCATTTTTTTTTTATTACAAAAGTTTACATTTTACCTGAGTTAGAAACCCCTTCTTATATTATGGACAATGCTACTATTTGTATATAATTGTGGGAAGCTCAGCCTGCATATAAAAACAGAAAAACTGCCTTGCGATGGAGCAAAACTTGCGTACCCCCGCTATAAACATCAACATAGTCAAATGTATTGCCACCCCAGAAAATCTCCCCGACCCTGCTTGTCACCTCGGTATTATTCTTTCTAGATCCGCCCCTGTTTACCAGTATCTGTACTTTAACTCAAGCAGTTAATTTACATACTTTAATAACTTCTGACTCTACCTATGTATTTTCCTGGATGATTGACAACACAACATTCTATCAATACAACTTTTGAGGATTTATTTGTCTGCCTGTTTTAAGATTCTCTTCGTTGAAATGTTTTGGGACTTTAAATGTCAGTTCCACATTGGACACTACACATTGCTGTCCGTATCTCCTCCCGGTATGTGTCACTGCGGCAACAGTCCAGTCTCGAGGCGGGTTTGTCACTGCTGACATGTCTCTTATCTTCCCTCTGCTCATGTTCTTCAAATGCGCCAGATACTCGCTCCATGTTTCCAGGTGATAAAAAGCAGTTCAGCTCCGAGGCGAATCCAAGTGCCAAGTAATTACCTGCTCACATAAAAGCCTGGCAGGTAAAACGTCATATTCTGTTTTTGCAACTTTATTTGAAACGTGGCTCCGAACAGTGAGGACGTCCCAAGTTTCCAGACTTTTCTCCTGTTTACGCAATCAAACTGCTACTTTTAGTGACTAAGGCCTACACCTATAGGTGAGTCAGTATTGGGTCTAAAAGTGAAGGAGATGGAGTGGCTTAGTTGGCTTCTGGTTTTGCTGCGGTGGAGATAAAGTGGAGAATTTTTGCATACATGCACTGTGGGGCCAAAGAAAGTCCGTCAACCCATTTTCTTTCGCTTTATCTGGGGTCGGGTCGCAATCTCGTCCTTATGGTCATCACCCAATTCTCATGACCATGGAGAATAGGAACATAGATTAACTGGTGAAATGAGAGCTTACAATACGATATACGATACGATATACAATGCGATATACAGTACAATGCGATATACGCTTTACAATATACGATTTGGTATACGAAACTATATATCATGTTATATACGATACGAGAGACGATACAATATATGATATGATATACGATACAATATATGATATGATACGATATACAATATACTGGTAACACTTTATAACAATGGTACATGAGTTCATGCATGATTTTCATCATGTCATGCATGAATGAATGCATGATTTCATGATACATTCATGCATTACTAAATCATGACTGAGTAACAAACATGATTACATGTTGGTTCATGGATGACTTCATCCCTGAATTAAACGTCTAACTGCTGTAATCTTAATAATTCCTTATGATCACGAGGATCACATAAGAATACCATGAATTCACTAAAATAGCAATGAAATGACAATAAAATGATCAACCAATCATTATTATGAGGATCATACATGAACATCATGGCGGAAATCTACTTGCAAATTATGTCCCCTCAACTATAGAGCATTACCCTAAACTTTTTAACTTGTTAAAAACCACCTTAGTCCTGAAGAAGAAGCAATGATTTCTGGATTGTTTCCTCAATTGGATTTTTGCAATGGTCTCTTAATTTTATCTAGAGCTGTATTTTAAGTTTATCATATTACACTATGAATGTGACTTACTGTGGGAATTGAGCTGTACAAGTGAAGTTTGTGTCAGTAGCAACCATTCAAGTAAATGGGGCATGCATCTCCCAACAACAACAAAAAAAGTATTAGCAAGCTAACTCGTTGCTCTTTAATCTGTAACAGTTATTATGGTAGGGATCTTACTTGTTGTCATTCAGCCCTCCAATCATGAGCGAGATTTCAGCTGGCCAAGATGATGCATCACTCCCATAGACCACTCCGCATGGTCTGAAAACTAGGTTTGTGAAGTTTGGCGCCGTAAAGTAGATCCAAAAAAACAGGAGTTTTGTGAACTACCTGCAAAGAAAGGCCAGATTAATTTATACTGTTACTATATTCATGTGAGAAAGACTAAGATTTATAGAAGAATATAGGTACTAGTATTAACGTTATATGCAACCATTTCTTCCAAAATGTCATCTACGTCACGCAGCATTAGTGGCGTATGACATTTTGGAAGAAATGGTTGCATATTTCGTTAATACTAGTACCTATGGCGTAGATGACGTAAAATATGTTTGTACGTTCCTAATAAAATATGTGCTCATCCAAAGTTGATGAAACACTTGTAAATGATGTGTTTTTACATGGTCTTTGCAGATCTGCTTTCTGTACTTGTTAGAATTATTTACTCTCCTAGTTATGTGACGTTCGTAAATGACACGTAATAAACCTAGACTCAGGTGATTCATAAATGAAAGTTAAAAACAAAGGAAATTGGCAACGACTTACCAAATCTGTGATCTTCAACTTGCAATGCGTTGCCATGTTTACGTCTTGAACGGCCACGTGGCTTGCTAATTATTTTTTCTGCCACCAGGAGGCAGACAACATACACCGTGACGTAGATGACTTAAACCTTGGGACAGCATTATTACACTGTTTCCAGCTATTTTCGAATATAAAAGAAATACAAACCTTAAACATTACTCGTGATATAGATTTAACATATTTTTACAGATACATGAAAAAAAACAATATCCTATTCTGTGTTCAACGTAGTTTACATCCATTTAAAAAACGGAAGTTGCCAAAGGGACATCAAAATATACAGGACTAAAAGAACCAAAAGGGTTAAATATTGTTTCCTCATGATCAATTTATTAATTATTGTCTTTAAATAATATGTTCAGTCTATAAACATGACTACCTTAAAAAAATTAAAATAAAAAGCAAAGGATTCAGGGTTAAACCAGCCCATAAAGGCAAGGGACAGCATTGTAATGTGTTACTGTAGAATGGCCCGGTACTAAGTAGGTCATACTGTACTGAGCTAAAAAGTAATATTTCACTGGCCTTGCACCGCTGAACTTTTGCAAAAATTATTTGTATTCATAACTTCCACAGCGGTGAAACAGGCAGCACTCACAGCAGACTTTCAATTTATTTTGCCATTGAAAGTTTGTCGTGAAAAGTTATAATAGCAGAAATTGCACGCTGCAGTTTCATGTTGGTCTTCTTTGGTTCACCTTTGTGGAGGTTTGATTGTACTTTTTTCCCTTTTTTAGTCTATGTGTAGTTTTAGTTTGGTTGTTTGCTTCATCCTTGTTGTGGCTACAAAGCCTTTTTTTTTAATTATTATTATGAACAGCAGCATTGGTGTAAAAATGCTGTTGAAACTATTAGTTAGTTTATTAGTTTATTGATGGGATCCCCATTAGCACAGCAAGGCTGTCGCTATTCTTCCAGGGGTCCACGTATAAAACCAAAAATAAATACATTACAAATACATTAAGATACAAAAGCCACGCAACAAAGTATACAATAATCACTGTATCACAATTCGTAATCAATACTTTCTTGACATAATTCACCAATTATGTATCAAGCCTCTAGCCATAGTTAATATATCTTCAGTTCAGTTCAGTTTTACATAATAGAAATTGTTTCAATACCGATTTAAATGTTTTGATGTTTACTACCAAAGTTAGATTTTATGGTTGCATATTCCATACATGCATTGCTCTGTACATAAATGTTTTCTGGGCACTGTTTGAATGTACTTTTGGTAAAACGAATTTCCCCACTATGGCGTGTCTAGTTGGATAGCCGTGTTTATCATTGCTAAATAAGAATCTCTGGTAAAGAACTTTAGGCCGCTTTGATGCTATTATATTCTTGAAGGAAGAAAATAATGAATACTATAATCTATCTTTTACTGATAACCACTTGAGTCGATTCCGCATGACTTTGGTGTTGGTTGTTGAAGAAATCGTTATTTCTCTTAAGTTGTCCTCGATTACCTTTACGGAGCAAATCAATATTAGTACCCATGCGTCTCTTTGTCCTGATGCTAATTACCTGGCTCCGGGACAACCTCGTGTTCAAAACTGGCGAAGAAGGTTAGCTTTTGCCGTCAACACTACCCTAACCGCTAATAATGACATACCAGGATAGATGACCAGGATTCGGAAGATTAAAGTCACGAAAGCTTTATTTTCCCTAATACAAGTCACCTAAGCAGAGCGCTCTGTGTTTCTCCCCGAGTCTCCCTAACCTCTCTGAGCGTTTCCCGTTCACACAGGAAAAACTGTCTCTCTCTGGGAGGAGTTAGAGCTTACGTCACATTTTCACATCACACAATTATTTGAGCCTAAGCTACGTGTCGTTGTTCCATTGGCTTCCGATCCGTCATGTGATGTTTGGCTCCGCCCTCCGCGGCCATTTTATGAGTTCATTCTCTCCCACATGTTTTCCTCTTTTCCTGGGAGGGGGTCTTTCCTTTTGTTCTTTTCTCACACCTCCCCCTCAGATCTGTAATTTTCCTCTGTAATGAAGAACTGCAAAAACACTTCGTACAACTTTGATTAACATTCCTAAATAGCTAAAAAGGCATAACTTCACATAAAATATTATATCTCTTCAGCCCCTTCTGATCTCCTAGGAGATCATTTACCATAATATTTTTTAGTTCACAAAAGTACAGCCTGTATCAAAAATCAAGGTACAATTTCCAACAGTATAATACCAAAATAACATGTTCACTTTTATATTGTGCATACTCAACCAGCTGCTGAGTAGTTTCAAAATTTTCTCTCTCTTCCCAGGTATAACTTTCGCTTACAAATCTTTCCATTCTGAGTTCAAAGCTTGCTGTACTCCTTTCAAGTACAGGCTGGGACCGCCCCCTTCTGGCGTTTCCCTTGTCCCGCACTCAGTGTCCCCCTGGGCCACCCAACTTATAGATGCCCCTAGTGGAACCCAAGAGTAAGGACAACCATACAGCAGATTACAATCAACACAGTGTCATATTACTCTTAAAGCCTATTATAACAAAAACATATATAAAAATAGCCAACAATCCTCCTTTCAACGTCTCTTAATATATCGCAATCAAACTGAATATTTATCATGAAATTACAGTTACAGATGAAATGTTCTTGAACTAGCCGTCTGGTTATTGCCTCCGTCCGTGCGGCTTCTGGGCTATATAATCATATACTCACCACTGGGGTGTTTTGTTTGGTGTGTTTTGTTTTGCACCTTTAATCATATTTAATCATTTGGGTCAACTATTCTCATAATTACAACCACTTACCGCACCCACAGAGGCAAGGAACCAAAACAGAGTTCTGTAACAAAAACACAAAGAACAGACATCAAAAAATTACAAACAAATTCTCATCAAGATCGCTCACCGTGAGCCGGAGGACGACCATGCCAGCTAATTCTGTAAAATATGGCTGTACTCAAATTTAACTATTTAACTTGATTTATCTATTGGAATGTTGTTGTCAATTTTATCTGGAAAATTCCAGGGATACAAGCACACAGGTTTCATTAATCCTAAATTTGTGGAGAATGTATCTATAACCGAAACGTATGTCTTATATCGTAGTTTGCCATAAAATTTATCAATTTGTCACTTTTTGTTTGTATTTTAGATATTTTAGATATATCTACCATATTTGCGTTTGTTCTTTCCCATGTCCAACATAAGCCAAATTATAATCGTCCCATAATTAACACCCCCTTCTTGGACTGAGAAAAACTCAGTCCAACAAATTGTCATGTAAACGTGTAAAAAACAACCTTCCTTAGATGAAACCTCTATCCTTGAACAGGAAACACAGCAAACCAGCTCAAAAGTTCACTGGAGAAAATACTTCCAGCATCTGCAAAAACCAACACAATACATATATCAACACGAAAAAACAAACAAAAACTAATAAACGTCAGAGCGAGTCCCTGTAGACTCTATTTGGTTTTACTGAGTCAATTTGGTTCAACAGGGCTAGTGATAGTAGTGAGACCACTCGTCTGGTTCCTCTGGGACCTTGGCTACCGTGTATCAGGTCCTGGCCATAACTCCAAAAACAATCAGACCAACTCTGTTCAGTCCAATTTCGGCCCAGAATCAGGCAAGGTTGGCAAGGAGCATTCTCGGCAGCTCCCGGGAATGACAGCAGAGACTTCAGATTCTGAGTGAAAGAAACTTAAAAACTAAATCAGTAAACATAGTTCCAATATAACACACAATCTTGTCAAAATCAGGGTCCTCTTTAGTCCCATAAGAACAAAAAGGAGCCGGATCTAGGCTTCAATCGGCCAGTAAAAACACATAAGAGTAACCTGTTGGTCTGCTCACGGACTGACGTATCGAGAGCAGAGCAAGAGTAAGGGCCAAAGCCCCCATACTACCCCATTTAGGCAATTTATAATTATAGAGTTCTATTACTCCCTCATAACAATGCCCTCTAAGGCTTCACATTTAAATTTTGTATTGAGGTATTCTAATCTTTGAATTTAGTTGTAATTTCAAAGATAATTGATTAATTATTAGTAAATAAGCCAGCATCATCAGGTCTTAAGGACCACTATATATTTGGTGCCTTTTTAAGATATTTTTCCTAGTGAAAATGATTCTCCACCGTTATGTCATGGAATGAATTGTAATGTTTGAAAAAATTGATACAAGTCTAGCATTAACATCTAAAAAAATAAGACACAGATTAAGAGTACAGGAGATCTGAAAAATTCAAAAATGTTACAAAACTTTTGTTTCACTCAGCGCTTTGATCATGGGGCCTAATTTTAGCCTGTTTGTCCAGGAGAGAGAGCAAAGGAGAATCAGAACAAGACATTTCATATTATTGTCAATACAGGTGTAAACAATTTGCAGTCACACCATGTTTACCTTTTGCAATTTTGTTGGTTTAAGGGAACATTTACGCCCCTTAAAGTTAGCCTTAAAAGCTTCTCTATATACCAAATCTTAATTTGTCATAATAAAATTGTTTGTAGCAGTTTACGGGTGATTAGGCGGTATGCAGAGAAGATTTGTGGTGGGTCCAGTTCAAGCGCCAGCAACCACTGTCTTACGGATGACTCAAGACAGCCATGTCCATCATATCTGAGGACAGGAACAGGAATCTGAAGGGCTCTAGTGCATATGGATGCTAGAGTCCGTCCTGCGAGATCATAGGCACTGGTTAGGTGGCAGCTCACAGACTCTGTGGTTCTTCCAAGAAGCCCACTAATGTGGTGTCAGGTAACAATCTTATAGTTCAGATGTTTTTCACCTGTCTGCACCAACATGCCAAGAGAGATGTCTGTTCACTGGTAACAGTTCTACCTGTACACCCACCAGGAGCATTTTTGCAACCGCCTCGTTCTCGAACGTTGCTGGTCCAATTTTGGTTCTGGATCGCCGTCTGAAAACACCTTAACCACAATTATCATCAAAACCACCACAACCATAAATCGCTCCACATTTAGGTAAACTTTTTAGATTTTTCTTTATTAAATTTTGTTGCTTACTTCTTTAAGCTTCATCTTTAAAAGTTGCACTTAATTTTCTTTATTTTTAATTCAGCTTGCTCTCACCTCTGGTCAATGGCGTACCCCATATTATGTACCATAAATGTATTCATTAATTTATTAAATCTGTTTATTTGGTCTCCTAAAAATAACAATTCAAAATTTTGCATATTGCTTCTTCATAACTTTTAGTAATGCATCCAAGACGGTGCCTAAACAAAAAAACTTTAAATGGATATCGGTCTGTACTCCAAATCAATGCATCCAAAATTATAACCTATAAACACTTTTGTTTTCATTCCATGTCACCACAGTGGAGAGAGAGATTCTAATTTTTCAGTAACCTCTCTTTCAGGGGCCTAAAATGTTCTATTCACCACAGACACACAAAAATAAAAATAGCCTCTATCACACTTTAGTTAAATTTGGATATTTCAAAATAGCAATTCTATGCTAAACTTTCACATGCACAGATTTTCTTCTGAGCAAGCAACTTCCTTATTTCATAACTTTTCCTCTCCCCTCAGTCAGGTTCGGGGCTGCTTCAATGTCTTAACCAAAACCATTTGACCTCCCACATCCACTCCAGGTTTAAACAAAAACCAACGTTATCTTATCTCACAGGTCGACTTAATTACACCAAGGGGTTTCACTTCCTAAGGAAGTCACACTTTAACACATCCTTCAATTCAGCAGGTCATTGCTTACTAGGATATTTAAGAATGAATTTTCAATCACCCACAAATTCATTGCAATACATATGATATCACAAATCTCATGACATTCCCCTCTGTGTGAGACTGTTTATACACACGTCTCAAATTCTCCAACCAAGAACGTACTACTTATTTAGTTTGCCTATCAGTCACATTGCCAATCAAAACAGTATTTCTCTGTTTGTGTGAGACTCGTTTTTGCCCCCAACAAAGAGTTTCACTAACTTTATAGCCTTTAATTTTTTATTTTTAATCATGGGTTACCAATTTGACTGTAGAAGCTCTAAAACCACTTAGCTTCTATTATTAACAAAATCATTTTCTCTATGCCTTTTGCAATTTCAAGCAACTTATTGGCATATTCTCTACATATGTAGATCATTACTTTTTTCAGCAAATAGTTTACACCATTTTTAGTGCAACTATTTTCTTTGCTTATGCAGATAAATTTCAAAGTAATTTTCCTCATAACTGCATAAGCTACACAATTTTTCAGCACTTTTCCCTGGGTTTGGCACCAGGCAACTATGTTCAAAATGATGCTACATTTTTTCTTACATTTCTAAATGTAAGTGGAAACCAATGTTGACTTGCATTGCTGAAGCCTATGACACAAAAAATACTTTCATAGCGTTTAAGCAATGTCTGTGAATTTGAAACATTGGCTTTCTGTTACACAACATTTTCATTCAACCTCATTTGTCCCCACAAACTCCACACTCGTCACACACTCGTCACTCCACAATAAACACATATGACAACGAGACAAGACAAGACACCAGAATTTCACAATAATCCCATCACCACAAATATCTAACCTGGCGATACAAAAGCTCATTTGCATTTTGGCCAATAGAATATTCACAGATATCATAACATGATAAACTACTCAGTGGTTTATAGGCCACTGGGACCGGGTCCCCTGCACTTACTGGGGTTTGAACAATATGCTTTTTCATAACTGGCCCCCGCCAATAAATAACCCTTATCTAAATAGATTAGACAATAAAACGTAAGTTTCGATTAGGGTGATCAAGCCTGATCGAAAGTCACATTTCCGTCTTTTAAAATGGCTTATTCTCCGCCCTCATGGTCAGGAGATCCATTTACAATACTCCCCTCTTATCTTTTTATTACTCTTTAGTAATGTTTCTACTCTGCTCTACTTTTCACATGCATTACATGTTGACAAGAATTAACCTAATGTTTGGTTACATATTTTCAAGTCTTCAACTATTTTAATATGGCCAATTCCAATTGTTTTCTCTAAGTTTAAGTAACATTTGCATCTACTGTGAGACATCTAGACCTAAAGTCATTTACAGTCTCAATGTACATTTACTTGCACTGTGAAATTCTCTCTTAATTTATATGATTAACATACTTAACTTTGGATTTTTCCAACACTGTATCATGCTTGAGCACTGTTTTTCTTGTACTCTTGAGCAAGGCACTCCTTAACATACACAGACTTTCCTGTGTAAGGCATTTTCTCTTATTTTACTTTACTTTGCTACTCTATTTTAAAATCGAACTTACTCTAGATTAAAATAATACTAGCAAAGACCCAGTTCGTATGAAGGAGGGGCCATTGGGGCCAAGGCGGGAGCTACTCCTCTTAGGAGGGGCTTTTGAGTCCCGCCCCCCGCAGTGGGGGAAAAATCTTCTTGTTTTTTTCAGCCATTGTGGTGTGGCCAGTACCAGGACTGGTTCCATTCGTTTCCTCAGTTGTGCACAGGCCTCGACTGTTTTGTTCCTGCCTTTTCCCGCCATCTTTTTCAAAAGAGGCGACGCCTTACTGACCATCCCCCATCCTTCTCCTTAGTAATTCCAACATTTTCTTACCTCCATATAACTGTTCCCTGCACCCAAATTATCCTTACTACAACTACCTCGTATACTTTTATAGTCACAAAAAACCGAACATTAACTCACCAAATTATTTATATATATTTCGCCACTATTTCGCCAATTAATGGAATTTAAGGATCTTATTTATCCTTTGGCCTCCAACCGAAGTATTTCAAACAGCCCCCAAATCTGTTTACGATCTTATTTCGACCGCTTGATTTTAAGACGCGCGTCCGCGTCTCTGGGAGATACTACTACGGACCTTTTACGGCTTTTAAAGTGAAAACACACCGCGTAGCTCTATACCAGGCCTTAAACCTACAACACAAACCAAACCTTTACCAGGCCTCAAACCTACAACTACTATTTAAGGATTTCCAATCCTAAGGCCTCAAACCTAGAACACTTATCTAACTTTTAGAATTTACTTTATTTAACTTTATTTTAGTTCGGTAATTTAGATATTAATAATAACGTTTTTCCCTCTCACCCGTCCACCATCAATTCACAGATTTCACCATTCAACAGTTAACTTCGTTAAAAAGTAATCTAAAATTTGGAAAAAAGCCAATAGACGCACTTTGAGACTCACAGTAGTAGTGATCAAAAGTCGTCTTACCTTAATCTATTTTGGACGTCCATGAAGTCTCCTGTTGCGTGGTCGTGGACGGGAGATCCTGGCAGTCCTACCGCGAAGATTTCACCAGACTAGACCTTCGCCAGTCCGTTAGTTGACGAACCAAAACCACCTCCTCCTTCAGCACGGCAGGGTCACCACTGAAGAAATCGTTATTTCTCTTAAGTTGTCCTCGATTACCTTTACGGAGCAAATCAATATTAGTACCCATGCGTCTCTTTGTCCTGATGCTAATTACCTGGCTCCGGGACAACCTCGTGTTCAAAACTGGCGAAGAAGGTTAGCTTTTGCCGTCAACACTACCCTAACCGCTAATAATGACATACCAGGATAGATGACCAGGATTCGGAAGATTAAAGTCACGAAAGCTTTATTTTCCCTAATACAAGTCACCTAAGCAGAGCGCTCTGTGTTTCTCCCCGAGTCTCCCTAACCTCTCTGAGCGTTTCCCGTTCACACAGGAAAAACTGTCTCTCTCTGGGAGGAGTTAGAGCTTACGTCACATTTTCACATCACACAATTATTTGAGCCTAAGCTACGTGTCGTTGTTCCATTGGCTTCCGATCCGTCATGTGATGTTTGGCTCCGCCCTCCGCGGCCATTTTATGAGTTCATTCTCTCCCACATGTTTTCCTCTTTTCCTGGGAGGGGGTCTTTCCTTTTGTTCTTTTCTCACACCTCCCCCCTCAGATCTGTAATTTTCCTCTGTAATGAAGAACTGCAAAAACACTTCGTACAACTTTGATTAACATTCCTAAATAGCTAAAAAGGCATAACTTCACATAAAATATTATATCTCTTCATTGTATAATCGCAGCGTAACACCAGTCGAGCTGCTCGGTTTTGTACGGTCTGTAGCCCTTTTAACACCCCAGCTGCAGCATTTGACCACACTATTGGGCAATAGTGAAGATATGACAGAACCAGAGCTTGGCTTATTTGTTTAGTTGCTTTCCATGTTAAACAATTACTTTTTGTGTTTGTCATGTTCAGTTGTCCTGTGCATCTTCTTATAACGGAGAGACCATTTCCCATTGTATTAATTATGTTGTCCACATGTTTCTTCCAGGATAATGTGTTATCTAAAGTGATGCCTAAAAGTTTTGCCTCTTCGACCTGCTCCACCATAGTAGCACCTACAGTCAGGTTCAACACTGGATTTGTTTTTATTAGGGATTATGAGCCAAATATCATAGTTTTTGTTTTCTTATCTTAAACATTATTTATCTTATTACAAAACATCAGCCCTCCTCAAACCGATCAACCCCTCCTTAGCTGAACAGACTTCCTGCGCGCCTGGTTTTCCCTACCAATGTAAATAGGATGGATGAGTGTGTGTGCGAGCACAATACAACAGATAGAAAGTAGTCTATGAGTCTGATGTGTGTTCAGTAGGACGCAGACAAACACATATCATAATCAAATTAGGGCTGGGAGATTTTGCCTGGGAAAAAAAGACTTAAATGCACTTAAAAATGACAGCAGATCAGATATATTGTCAGAAGTGGCACTTTATTGCTATGATTGTCCTCAAGAGTTAAAATGTGTAAAACAAAATAAAAGTAAATGAGCCTCTATCATTAGGGCAGGGCGATATGAACAAAAATGTATATCATGGTATGAAAAGAAATCACAATAACGATATATTTGGTGATACACACCTGACAAAATACTTCAAACTCAAAGCCTTTAGACAACGGGGCAAATTCATTTACAGCTATTTTATCCTCTTTATTCATCTTAATTTACCTACATCTCTACCTTCATCTGGACGAACACAGAAGATAAGATGAAGGTGCAGATAATTGTAGCAATATTATTTCATCTCCATCACAGTGAAATGCTCCTGTAAGTACACCTGCCTCTGTGCAGTTTACTTGTGTTTTATTGTCAGGAGACTGGGGATAGAGCTGTGAGTATTAACCCGTTTGGGGATATTATTAGCCTTTAACCGCATTTGCATTGTGGTTTTCTTCACCGTGTTGTTAGTGCCAGGCTAAAAGTTAGTCAAGTTAGCTAACTAGAGTAGCAGGGCAGTGCGTCAATTTACAGGAGTTCATCCAAGACACAAATCCTGAGCCCTTTCCACGCAAATATGAGCGACTCAAGCGACATACTTCATTCTATAATTAGATTCTTCTTCCATTGCACATGTTGCTGTTTTGACTGCGTTACTGCCGGTTCACATCACGCTACGGTAACCCGCAAGGACGAAACGCAAAAGATTCTGAAAAAACTGTGGTCGAATCAAACTGTCAGGTCGAATCAAACTGTCAGGCTGCCGAACTCAAAAAACAACACACTGTCAAATAGCATTGTGTTAGCTGCTTCTAAGGGACTACTGTTGTTGTTAAGCAAAGATGTGTACTACTCCAACTCGAATTACAGGTTTAAGGTTAGGGCCAGTGGTTGTATATGGCTCTCTAACCCCCGGCTCACATTAACTACGGTACGGGTTCGGTCCTGATCCGGTCCGTGTTTGCCCCAAACTACCACTCACAGTGAGTCCGGCTGACACTGTGGCCAGCTCCGCCAGCTCCGGCGCCAGGTGCTGCGTCAGGCACAGAAACGGCCCTCGCGAGAACAGAAGTGCATGTGAGTTTCCCTCTTGGTGCGCGTTCACGTGATAAGTAGCCCCATATATAGGTAGTTTTTGTCAACAAAAGCCGTATTTGCCAGTACAACGACTCTCCCCGGTGAAGTGGATGCTTTGCAACACACTAGTGCCCCTGTGTCACTGGTAATGGAGAAATGTTTACATTTCCGACGTTACACGCGTGTACAGGCGGTAAACGAGACCAAATAAATAGTAAGCGGACAGATTTTATTTTGAAATACACCGGATCTTCTTTTCTCACGAGACCTGACTTCCTGTTTGGCTCGTGTTTTTCCGTCAGCTTGATCCGTTGGGGCTCCGGTCTCCGGCAAAAATAGACTTCTTGCGGATTCTTTCCGTAGCCGCCGGAAGGCCGCCGGATGGCCTCGGTAGCCGGACCCGGACTTCGCGGAGCAGTGTGAGTGTGCAACATTGGTTTTAATTACTTTCTAAGTTGGCGAACGCCGCACCGGACCTTAACCGGATTTAATGTGAGCCGGGGGTAATACACAACACAACTGGGTTTAGAGAGATTTTGGACTAATGGCACCTCTGCTCAATGGTACATTTTCAGACTAATGGGGCATTGGACTAATGGCATGGCACCAAGAAGAAGCTCACAGGCTAACGGGCAAAGCTAACTGTGGACTAGTGCCACTTAAACAGTATTTACAGCCAAATTTGAATGAAAACAATTATTTCCATTGTGTAATTGAGTTGTGGCATGTTGTACAATATCCCTCTCTCCCTTTGTCTTTTCTGTCAGCATGTTCATTAACTTGCACTGTCCCTACCAAATAAAAAAAAATACAATACATAGTATTTACTCTCACGGGCAATTAATGAGTACTGTATATATATATATATATAATGTTATTTATAACAATTTAATTAATAAACTTTTAAGTTATTGTAAAGGTAATTTAATCTAAAATGTACTCTTGCATGTTAACTGTTGTTTTGAGTTTAATTGGACTCTTTATACTTTGGTACAATCAATAGTGAATTTTTCCTCTTACTAATAAGCAGAGATAGTTTCTCTCTCTCTTAAAAAATGCTGCAAGAGGGATGTCGGAAGCAGCCCTTTTTTGGTAAGCTCAGCAGAACAGCAAAACAGCATCAGGAGCTGAGAGAATTAGGAGAAAGGTGAAACGAACAACTGGCAGGCAGCATGTAACCGCCTCATGCAGCGAGATGAAGGTGCAGCTGTAGGTTAACGGACTGTTAGACAAAAAGAATCCTTTTACGTCGAGTCCTGGGTGAGCAGTGTAAAAGGTCCTTGTACAAGTTTGTCACTTTTGATCAAATTTTCATTAAACTTGGTAAACTTTTGAACCCTGTCTTTTGTTGTTTTCACTGAAAAGTTTCCGCTCTAATGATGAAATGAACACACTTCTAAAAGTAAATGTACATGTCGGCCACCGTTCTCTTGAAATACTTGACCGCGCAAAAAGAGAAAAGTCCAGTAAAGCCAGCGCTTGATGGCGCTTCAAATGCACCTAGAACAGCGTGGGCAGCTGTGGCTGAGACAAGTGCGGCCTGTACTTTTATTTATTTTTTACTCAATTATGTTGGTGCGGCTTATATTCAGGTGTGCTCAATAGTCACAGTAACTGCATAATAATCAACATTATAGTATATCTTCCTAAGAAAGCTAAAATCCAGCCTTTGACTTCATTCATATTTTTGGCTTAAAGGTCCTATATCATGCAAAATCGACTTTTGGAGTTTTTAGCCATGTTGTTATGCTATTTCCTTATCAAAAACACCCCAGAGCGGTTTTTGGCTTCATTCACGCAGTTCTAAGTAATCCTCCTGAATCCTGCTCTCTGAGCAGCTGCTCCACCCTCTCCTGGTAAACGACTGAGCTGTTCAGTTGTGTCGTCACAGCGGAACGGAAGTGCTCTACGTCTGTAATGTAATGCCTTACGGCCTGATTTTTATTTATAAAACGGCTTTTTTTTTTTTTTTTTTTTTTTTTTGAAAAAAAAAAAAAAAAAAAAAAAAAAAAAAACAGCAACCCTCCGAAGCGTCTGTGCTGTCCCACGACGCTAATCAAGCGCACCCACGGCTGGAGGAGCCATGGATCCGAGCATAAGTGTTGTTTTTGAAGACTGAGCTCTTTCTAACCTACTCTGGACACCGCCTGCTCTTTTTTCTTACCGATAATGCCACGGATGCGCGTTTGGCTACGAGAGGAACAGGGCTATTCAACCTTCCTAAAGAAGAGTGCACTCGCCAGAAGTTGGAATTTCTTTCCGGGATTAAGCTAGCTACTATATCAACCAACCTGATGGATGCTTGGTGAACCTTGGCCAGAATCAAAGTGGATTAACTTTTATAACTTTTATAACCAACGCGATCTCATGGGAGTCCAAACTGAGCGGTGAGTCAATCAAAACGCATGTTAGCGTGTGTGTTAGCATGTGTGTTAGCCATTTATGAAACTGCTTTGCACATGTCAACTCCTTATAACTGCATTATGTGAAGTAACTTCACTTTTTGCAGCAATATTTATATTTATAATACTGCAAATGTGGAATGAGCAGAGAGAGGGGCGGAGTTAACTGAATCGAAGCGTCTTATCTTCCGGGTAGGGAAAATACCCCCAAAAATACTTATATTTCTCTCAAAAATGAGTACTCCATAGTGATAGAGGTACAATATATCATATATATGCCTATACTTTACTTTGGAATGGCTAAAATAGCATGATACAGATCCTTTAAGACCGCTGTTTTCGTTCAAAAATAATTATAATCTATTTACCAATCAATACAAAGCTACACATTTGGCCAGAGCCTTTTGTATCGGCGAATTTCTGAAAAAATATTTGCAGAGAGGTGCCATCAACGTGTTTTCCTAGCTGATATTCGAAGTCCATTTCTCTCCTGCTTTCAGAAACCGTTTCTGCAGAAAAAGCCTCTCTGAAAATCAATAGGTCCCTCCGTGTTTCATGTGGCACAGCTGGGTCTGGCGGGGCAGACAGCGCCTCACATGAAACGGAAAGGATCTTTGTTGGGATCCGCGGCTCTCCCCTGTGTCCCCGAACCGGCCGAGAAACATGTTGTTCTCTGCAAAAGTGCTTCAGAGGCAGAAAGCGCCTCGGTAATAAGAGTCTGCCACAGCGGGGGGGCTCGGAGCGGAGGGGGGGAGATAACGTGGAGTTTTCATAACGAATCCTGTTCTGGAGAGGAAAACAGCATTGTCGCTAAATGACATAATGAAGGGAAAATATGAATTGTGAAAAAGCTCATGAAACCCCTGGATTGAGTATGTTTAAATTCTGTTGACTAAATTGACTAAACCAGACAAAAACTAAGTGAATGAATGAAGAACTTTATTGTCATTATACAATTGTACAATAAATTTGCGTACATCAGATTATGGGGTAGTCCTGAGTCTCTGCGCGCCGCCGCTGTGGGACAACCTGTCGAGCTTGTTTTTGGAAGTAGGGGAAACCGGAGTACCCAGAGGAAACCTACGCAGACATGGGGAGAACGTGCAAATTCCAAGTTCCAGACAATCAGGTCTCGCAGCTTCACATCCTTCATGATGTTACTTGGTGAAAAATATGGACTCCCGATGAAGCTACAGCTTATAAGACTGGGGTCCTTTCCACCACCATGTTTGTGTGGCTTAGCTGCGAGTCTTGCCCAGATACCTCCTCTTTTCCCCCTTTTCTGTTTCCTGTATCATCCCTTGTGACGGCTCCACTGTGCTGCAGGTGTGGGGGGGTCCTGGAGCCTTTTCAGTGGTTCAAGCTGGGCATACACTTTACGAATTTAGAAACAAATGTGAAGAAGCTAAATGAATCATCAGCTCACACTATGCGTCTGAATCGCATACGAGGAGTGTACGAGCCCACGATGCAGGTGCTCATGGAGCAACAAAGCACACAACTGACCTGCTCACACTCACTCAAAATAAGTAAACTAGGGGGCTGTTACATTAACTAAATTGTAACATGTATTATGGAAGCAATAATTTCACGTTTCCAAGATGAACATGATTAAATCATGATGGGAGGAATGAAATCAGAAATAACTCTTTGAATGAACGTAAAAAATCATGGAAAGTATTTCCACATGATAAAATGGCTTTCTTTCAGCATTAAACAATTGTGTTAGTCCAACGTGATGCACTTGAGTAGGTTCAACGCAAAATATTAGGATTGATCGGGTGCCAGTTAGGTCCGGGCAGTTGGACGCAATTGGACACAAGGGGGCGCCCTTCCAACTTTGTCAGTGGAAACGTGATTTGACTTTCTTCAGAGTTAGACTTTAAGTCAGACACCATGAGTGACAATAATATGAGGCTAAATACAATGTGGCCTTTATTTTCAACAAAAAGCCAGAGAACATGTACTTCAGTCTGTCACAGACCGACAGGTGAAGAAGGAAGTCATGGAGATTCTGCTTTAGACAGAACTTCAAACTTCTGCTGCATATAGAAGTTCAGTCATATTTTGACTCAAACATATTACATACTTAAATATGTAGTAAAATCACAAAATATATGGACAATTATTGCTACAATTACAAAAAGCGCACACCTGATCCATGCATATAAAGGTTAAAATATCCTGAATTTATATGATTAGAATATTACTTATTAACTAATTATTAATTACTCTCATTCTTTAAAAAAAAAAAAACACTTGTCATTTGTATCTGATGTGGAGTCATGTGTGTCCCGGTTCCTCTGAGTCACGGTGGGTCATGGTGGACCATGACAGATGTGGACAGGACTGTGGTAGATCTACTTTGACTTTGAAGAAAGTAGTTACTATAGTAACTGTTGAAGAAAAGAACCTTATGAGCTTCTTCTGTAACAGTCCTGCTGCACCATGACTCAGGAACTGGGACAGCCTTTACTCTACAGCAGATACAAGTGACAAGGTGTTTGTTTTAAGAATGAGAATAATAAAGTCATATTTAAATATATACAGAATTTTCCACACATACATCACAAAGGAATACTTGAAATTCAATCGTTCATTCTTACGTCACACAGAAGTATGAAAGTTCTGACTAAAGCAGAAGCTCCATGACTTCCTTCTTCACTTCTCAGTCTGTGACTGAAGAGCATTGAGGCCTTAGCCTTTTTAGTGAAAATAAAGGGCTCACTATTTAGCGTCATGTTGTCACTCACGGTGTCTGACCATCAACCCTAATATATGGCGTTGAACCTACTCAAGTGCATCACATTGGACGAACACAATTGCTTCATGCTGAAAGAAAGCCATTTAATCATGTGGAAATACTTTCCATGATTTTTTTACGTTCATTCAAAGAGTTATTTTTTTGAGTGCTGTACGACTCACATAACCCATGGACATGCTATGGCGTGCGCCATGCGTTGCTATGGATACCAGCTAGGTCCGCCATATCATCCACTCAAACAGTGCCTCTAAACACCTAAACATTGACTAAATACAGTTGTGCCAATAACCAATATGTGCCAATATTCTCAAAGAATATAAAAGAAAACACAAACACTTTTTTTTCCACTCAAGGTCAGTGATGTTGTGAAGCCATTTAATGTGAGAAAAAAATGTGTGTGAACTCATTTCAAATCATCATAACAAAATAAAATACCAAAATTACCCTGTTGAAAAGTTTACACAACCCAGTTCCTAATACCGTGTATTACCCCCTTTAGCAGCAATGACAGCTTGGGGTCTTTCGTAGAGAAGGTTCTCTATATATTCTAATGGTAAAGCGGCCCAGTCTTCTTGGACAAAAGCCTTCAGTTCCTGTAAATTCCTGGGCTGTCTTGCATGAACTGCACATTTGAGTTCTCCCCACAGTGGTTCAATGATAATGAGGTCAGGAGACTGAGATGGACACTAACGGGACCTTCCCTTTATTCTGCTGGAGCACTTGTGTCTTGTGTTTTTTGTCTTGTTGGAACATCCAAGTGCAATCTACAGCAATCAAGCCTTAGCAGCTGTGTTTTACTGTGTTTGCGCTGGTTTCCAACCGGCTTTGGTAGTGCTGCCACAGTGCGAACGAAAAAGATTAAACCTGTGACTTTTCAGTCGTACGTTCTTTGTGAATGGCTAGACCCCTGTACATTGGACGACAGAGAAGCGCATGGGGAGGCTGAAAAAATTCATGCCAAAATTGTGGTGAAAATCGCACAGTGTAAGTAAGCCCAGAAGAAATCTGTGGATTTGGAGATCTCAAATGCCACTCAAACACCTTTAGCTCATCAGCTAGCTGTTTGTTTACTTTTAATAAAGCTGTTTCCTTCAGGGCCACTCTCTGCAGTAAACAATCGACTGAGCCTTACAAAACCACAGCAAAGATGTACAAACGTTTTGTCATGGTGGTCATCCTGAACAAAGTTGTGGCCTTCGCAGGAGTTTTAAGCGAAAATCGGTCAATGTCTCTCTAAAATAAACCTCTCTCTCACGCCACTTTTATAACTTGTCAATGTCTCCTCGTTGAGAACTCCAGCTCTTCAATACTGTACAGACTGGAAACAACAAACAGTGAATCAATATTCTTGCCCCGTTCCAAAGCAACCTCCCAGAAGAACCGTCCCACACCAACTCCTGCAAAAGAGATGGCTTCAGATAACTGAAATACTCTCCTCCTGGGGTACAGCATCAAAAATACAAACTCTGGGAAAAAAACAATCAATATTTCAACCATTTCTTTCACAAGTCGATAAAACCGCTTCCCGTTGCAAAGGTGCAGGGAAGCCAAAAATGCAGCTGTGTCAACTCTCAAATAGAAGTAAAAAACAAATTTGAAGAAAATTACAAAACTACAATGTATAGGCATAGTGTCTTGTTTAGGCCTAAGAATGGATGTATTCAGACTTCAGTAGTTGCTAACAAAGCTTCTGGTGATAAGAGCCCAAACTTGTGGGGTCTCACTCGATATGAAATGAAGTGAATCGGTTGAGTGTTGCGATAACAACACTCTTGCGATATTTTACGATCTTTCATTAAATGTAAACAAAAATAGCAAGCAAGTAGTTGATCAAATTGTGTCAAAACGAGATGCAGGAGGTGAATGGGGGTAAAAGGGAATTTAGAGATATCGATTTGAAACTTCTAGTGTTACTGACATGTATGAAGGGGAAATGTATTGGAAGTTTTCTTTCATTTAATGGTTGCAAACTAAAATAAGATTTGTATGTGTTAAAATAGCCCAAAATTGCCTAAATATTCAATTTTAATAGCGGATAGAGCCAGGTTTTAATTAGTGATTTTATTAGGCCCGAGCGCCATCAGGGCTGGCGAAGGGGCTCTTGTAATCGTATAGAGTGCGCGGAGCGCACTCCCCCAAAGTGCAAACATGCACTAACGCACTCCTCTTGTCGTGCACGTTCCATGCACGTGCACATGTATCAGAAAACGAACATTGTAATTGGACGGTGCGCGGAGCGAAGCGGAGCGCACTCCCCCAAAGTGCGAAGAAAAAAGCACAAAACGAGCGCGAAGCGCTCCCCTCCTCTCAAACACTCACTAACACACTCCTCTTGTCGTGCACGTCCCGTGCACATACATATATAATGCAAAAATCAACATTGTAATTGTACAGAGCCCATAAAAGTCAATGGGCGACTGAGAGCCCTGGGTCACTGACGGCCCGTCAGTGACCCAGGACCTCTACCATGAGGTAGGAATGCGCGAGCGCTTTCCGAAAATATATAGTTTATGGTACCCGCGTAAGCGGGAACATTGTTTTCGTATGGGAATATTATTCTTTCTTTCTTTCTTTCTTTCTTTCTTTCTTTCTTTCTTTCTTTCTTTCTTTTGCACTGTCGCAATTTTCACCCAGTGAACATCGACGAAAAGTCACAGATTTTGGCCCAAAATTCAAACCCGATCCGACGCAACTTTTGACTATTTCCAAAATTTGAATTTCAAAATAGTGGCGCGATAGCGCCACCTCCTTTTTTTTTAACATTGCGAGATAGGACTTGGCCAAAAATGAAGTTTGTCGTAGAATCATGAAAATCGGTACAGACGTGCATCATGACAAGTTGAGCAAAAAATATTATTACGGCAACGCCGTCCGCCATATTGGGTGTCGGCCATTTTGGATGACAGCCCGCGAAGCGGGAATCCGCCTTTATTTTTCACTTTGTACAAAATCTATCTCCTCCTAGAGCGTTTATCGGAACGACCTAATTTTGGGTGGAAATAATCTTGAGAAGTAGAACTTTAAAAGTTATCCAAATCACTTTCCTAAGTTTTACGGTTTTTATGCGGCGAAGCCGCAAACTGTACAAAGTATTTTGAGATTTTTCGCAAACAAAAAATGGCTCCCATTCGCACATATGAAGCCCGATTTCGCTCATTTTGTTATCAGTTGTTAAAGTCACAGTCCTAAACACTTTCATGTGGCAAAATTCAAATTGGGCGCGATAGCGCCCCCTATAGGAATTATATGGAGAGTACAAATTTTACTTTTACGAAAATTCAAATAATTTGGCACAAAATTCTATTTGGTTGTTCCGATCAGAAAAGTCAATTACACCCATGCCATATTTTTCACGGTGTTGCCGTAGCGATGACCAGAACGTCCCATTTTATTCTGATGGAAAAATGTTAAACTCCATAATTCAGCGAGAAGTGAGGAACCAAAGTACTTTGGATAACCTTTGTGGATGATCTGCGGCGCAGCCGCAGCCCTAAGTAAAATGTAAAAATATGCTTCAGTTTGCAGATATAGTGTGATACAAATTCATACAAATTTTTCTCTGTATAATGTCAAAATTGAGTGCGGAGTGCGCGTTAGTGCATTCCAAAAATCCTAAAACTAAGACCGTTGGGAAAAAAGTTAAAAACAAACATAAAGGCAGGAGCAATACCATAATTTTAGATTGAGGGAGATAAAAGGGCGCGAAGCGCCCCCTTGCTTTAGGCAGGGCGGTCGGCGAGGGCCGATAATCGCCGCTTGCGGCTATATTTCCATCCATCCATCCATTTTCTTCCACTTATCCGTTGCCGGGTCGTGGGGGCAGCTGCCGGAGCTGCCCAAATCACATAGCACCAGCCCCCCATGGCTCCTTCTGTAGGTGGTGGGTCCACGGAAGGACGGCCTCACGGTTCAAACCGGGCCTGTTGGTCTCTCCTAGGGGGCTACCAGTGTTGGCAGACACTGGAGGCAATGTGGGTGAAGTGCCTTGCCCAAGGACACAACGACAATGTGCACGGTCAGGAGGCGGGATTCGAACCCACGACCTTCCGATCATGAGACGACCCGCCCTACCATCTGCGCCACTGTCGGCTATATTTCTATGATTATTATTATTATTAGTTTTGTAATTTGCATTTTATTAATTGTATGCACTCTTCATAAATTGAAGTCATGTATGAAGTACATAATAAATAACAGAAAATAAGAAACATGTACCCCTCCTGGAACCGCCACCTTAACGTGGTGGAGGAGTTTGAGCACCCGAATGATCCTAAGAGCTCTGTTGTCGGGGGCTACCTTCCTGGTAAGGTCTCCCATGGCAAACAGGTCCTAGGTGACGGGTCAGACAAAGAGCGATTCAGAAGCCCCTTATGAGAGACCAACAGGCCCGGTTAGAACCATGAGGCCGTCCTTATGTGGACCCACCACCTGCAGGAGGAGCCATAGGGGCTGGTGCAATGTGATTTGGGCAGCTCCAACAGCTGCCCCCACGACCCGGCAACGGACAAGTGGAAGAAAATGGATGGATGGATGGAAGATACATGTATATATACATAAAAAGAAAAAAAGAAAAAAAATCTTCCTCACCCTCCATGGTCTCTTTTTCCTCCAAGCTCGGGTCCTCTACCAGAGGCCTGGGAGCTTGAGGGTTCTGCGCAGTATCTTTGCAGTTCCTAGAACTGCACTTTTCTGGACCGAGATGTCTGATGTATTTCCTGGGATCTGCTGGAGCCACTCCTCCAGTTTGGGGTCACTGCACCGAGTGCCCCAACGACCACGGGCACCACTGATGCCTTCACCCTCCAGGCCTTCTCTAGCAGGGCTCGAAACCATTTTGGTCGCAAATGCTCCCAAAATTATGCCTTTGCGATCTAAAAGTAGAATCACTCGCATGTTTGCGACTGCAAACAAAATGCTCCGGTCCACCTTAAAAGAAAACCTTCTCGTGCTACCTTAAAAAGGCTTGTGTCATTGTTTTCACAAACGCTGCCTGTCAGCAACAGCAAACTTTCTGTTCTAAAATAGTTTGAGAGCATATAAACTACGATCTGTCCTCTGTTGTGGCTCAGCGCCGCTGTCATTCCTCTCAGTCATACGCGCTGGGCCAACCTGCACCAGCCCAGTGCGTGTTCTCTGTGTGTGCCTGTGCTCCGCTCTCATTCCTCTGCCTGCTTTCATTGAATGAGCCAATGTATTTACGCAACTGCAGTCTCTTTATGAGAAAACAAGGAATATATATGTCATTCATAAACTCATTGGGACTGGGGACTATCTCTCCAATGACGCTCAAATCGATGTCAGGGGGAGAAGCAGCGCAGACTTCAATCCAACCCGCTCGCCCCCTCGTGCAGCGCTGAAAGCGAATCATCGCCGCTCTCGCAAAATACAAAACGTAAAGTCACAAACGCAATGTTTAACACGTCTTCTAAGGTTCTTGCAAAGGAGTTTGCCGCGTGTAGCGCGATCTATGGAGCTTTCTCCCACAGCACAGAGTGAGGAGAGTGTAGAGGAGACGATGAAGTGCGGTGACACAGGGGCGGAGCAAGTCGGGGATTGGGGGCGGTTGGGAGGCACAAAATCTGGTGTCCCATTTATAATGTTAAAAGCTTCCCTGTTTTTTTTGGTTGTGCTCCTAAATTTTTGACTGTGCTCCTAAATTTCAGAATTAGGAGCACAAGCGCTACCAAGAAAAAAAGTTAATTTCGAGCCCTGTCTAGCTCTTCTCTGAGCCCCTGGTATTTCTCTAGTTTCTCGTGTTCCTTTTTCCTGATGTTGAAGTCGCTTGGTATTGCTATGTCAACCACCATGGCTTTCCTCTGCTCTTTGTCCACCACTACAATGTCCGGTTGGTTCGCCATTACCATTCTGTCCGTCTCTATCTGGAAGTCCCACAGGATCTCCCTTTGAGCAGGTCAACTGCTCAAACAAATAAATAAACTAAACTAAACTATCTTGGCTCGGTCATTCTCTACCACCTTTGGAGGTGTTTCCCACTTTGACCTTGGGGTTTCCAGCCCATACTCTGCACAGATGTTCCTGTACACTATGCACATACATATAAAGGAAAGGCAGTGGGGCTACATCTACAATCCATAGGCATCCTGTATTGAGTCAAGGCTTCTCACTGGAGAGATCACATCACCTGGGAGTATTAATATTATCATTATTATTGTTGTTGTGGTTTTTTGGATTACTTATCCTTTTGGTTGCCCTGTTTTAATTCTATTGCAAATCTGTTAGAGTGAGTGGCTTGTGGGCCTCACACAGGGGTGAATATCCTCCCAGCAGTTTGTTTGTCTGTTTTGAGAAGCGTTGACATGCACATTATAATACTGTTACTCCACTACTGGTTGTTTTAATATATTCCAGGTATTATTGATTTTGACATCAGGCAGTGTGATGTAAAGGAGGAAAAGATGATGAAGCTACAAAGGGAAAGCAGCGCTCGGAACCACACCGACCTTTTCTTTTTAAGCGATGCCCTTTAGCTAATGGTCACATGCTGCAACCTTCTATGTTAAACCCACAATCTAAAATCATGGGGGAAAATATGTTATATGAGAGTCTCCCTATAAGAAATATAGAATCTGGACTAAAAAATTGAACTAAATTAAATGTCATCAAGTTGCAATGCTGCATTTTTGTTTGAGGCTGTGTTTGCAAAACAATTGTAAATCTTAGTAATTAGTGTTATTGATGAAAATGTTTTGTAGCATCTCTGGATGGTTTCACGAGGGATCATTTCTCTCCGGTCAGAGTTATAAAAAATCCGTCATGAGCTAGTTTTATCCGTCATGAATTAATCTCTCATTACATGCATTTTTGGGTGTTTAATGAGATGAGATTTGATGAGAACAGAGCAATATTCAACAGTTCACATCGCTCATCTCTCTGTCCTTCGCTGAGTTTTCCAAGTAAATGCGCTCTCACTTCTGATGTGAGTATCATGTTGGAACCATCACAGCAGTGGAAGGCTGTTTATTTTCTGTGCAAAAAGCAAAGCGAAACCACATGGCATTCCACTGTAGCTGGGACAGTCCAGAGCCGCTCAGAGACAGAGCAGTGCTGTGTTTGAAATTTAATTACGGCTAGATTTGCAATCTGTCAAAATGGAGGACTTCCGTCAAAGCTAAAAAATATTCCGTATTTTCGGTTAATGTAACCTCCGGTGTCACCTATTGCAGTAACATTAATCTGGTGATAAAGTAGACAGCCCTTGAAGAGTCTTGCCCAAGGACACAACAACAGTTTGCGCAGAGCTGGGTTTGTATGTTGACGTTGTACCAGTTCAGTCGTCATAGCTCCGGCAGCTGGGGGAGGCGGCACAGACCTGATCCCCCGGAGGCGGCTGCGTAACGGGGGAGAGATCCGCCACATTGATCCGCCTCATTATTCCACCCAATCGCCTGCCCGCCTCGACCATTAACGGCTAAATAAAACCAAGCGCTGCCCGGTGTCTAACCCGCTCCTCTCTGCTCGACCCTCATGCTGCTCCTTGGGCCCAAAATCGATGCTTTTGTTTAGGCCACACTGCGCTGTGGCAGCTGGGGGTGGTTATTGAGCGATCTACAGGAACGCAAGAGCCCGGAGCTGAGGAAACGGCCGCGAGACTTGGGGGGAAAACACGTCACCACCTGGTTCTGGGATTTGCTGCAGTTGGTCAGGTTCACCACAGCAAACAGAATCTAGAAATATATACAGTTTCTTCTCAATATGTATAGGTTTTGAAGGTTATGATGATCTAAAGGTCTTTAAATGGCATTTGAGACGACACACACACAGATTCCTTCTTTTGAAAATAAAGAGGCACCAAAAGCCCTAACCCTACTCTAAATCAGTAGCTCCTAAAATACCTGAGCCCTTATAGGACCTGCTGTTATGGGCCGGGCTTTTTCAGAGTTAGACTTCTGTCAGAAACCATGAGTGACAGTAACATGATGCTAAATACATTGTGGTCATATATTCAGTAAAAAGGCAGAGACCTCACTGTTCTACAGTACATTATATTCATATTGTGCATCCAATAGTCTAAGCCAATAGCTTAGATTTGTATTAGAAATTATAATGACATTAATAAAAAAAACAAAAAAAACATGCATGACATCTCGGCCCGGCCCGACAACAAAATGTCCAGTTCTACCATGTCACAGAAGCTTATGAGGTTCATTTCTTTGACACTAGTTACTTTAGTAACTGTTGACTGCACAGTAAAAGTAGATCTATCACAGTCCTGTCCACATCTGGCATGGTCCACCATGACCCATCATGACTCAGAGGAACTGAGACACAAATTACCCTACATCAGATAATATATATATGGATACTTTTTCAACCTTTATCGGCATCAAACAATTGTAAGTGTTTAATAATTTCCATTTCATGTTTAATTTAATCACTAATTACTTTCAGAATTTACAGCACATGTGTAAAGTTCTGAACAGTGAGGCCTCCGCCTTTTCACTTAAAATAATGGTCACAATGTACTTAGTGTCATGTTATTGTCACTCATGGTTTCTGACAGAAGTCTAACTCTGAAAAACAGCACGGCCCATAACAGCAGGTCCTATAAGGGCTCAGGTATTTTAGGGGCTACTGATTTAGAGTAAACTTTACTCTAAGTCATTAATGAAACATTCCTACTTTCAAAGCAAACTTTACTTTGTAAAGAGAGCTGCATATCTATGTATATGCTGTCAAAATAAACACTGGACACAATCAAGTAAAAAAAAAGTAAAAAAAAATAAAAACATCTTGTAAAAAGTTCTAAAAAGTTGATTTTAGACAATAGCCCCCTTTAACAAAACGACTCCAGATTTTGGAGTTTGATTTTGATGAGGCAACGTTTAAACGTGGTTAAAAGCTTAAAAAGAAAAAAGACTCAGTTGTGCATGATGATGTGTGTCCCCTTTATTTAGGCTCAGTAAAAAGATAGACATAAAGTTGACTTGTTGGGGCTATGAACTGTAGCATTACTATTTCTTTCTTTTTTTTAATCAGCCCTGCAGTTTGTTCCGCCTCTACTTCTCTATATTTACATAAGTATATTTTAATAATAATCAGGCCTCTTGTTGCCCTCTAACGTGAGCCTGGCTGTTTGTGCCTCATGAACACCAATTATTCTGTGTTTAAATTCAAATTAAATCCTCCAGTTTTCTCTCTGTCAGAAACATTCTCCACATTGTCCTAAAGTAAAAGCCTTTGTTTTCCGCAGAATGAATAATGTATTGAAAATGTGGGAGTTAAAAAAAAAACTAAAACTAAACAAAACTGCAGTCGTTAATATGCAACATGGGTTTGCACATCACTGCGTCGACTTAAGTCCGGTCTCCTGTGGTTCATATTGGAATTCACCAACACTGTTATTAAACACATCCCAATGAAGTTAAAGCCAAAACAGGAGTTACTTTAAACAACTGACTGCAACTTTCAACCAATCATGAGGCGCGTGTCGTGATTTGTATTGTATGTGACAGTAATTTGTTAAAATAGACGGTTTTGAATACTTGTTTCTGAGTCTGACCTGAGAGGAATGATCTGAATTAAAGAAGGGGTTTTATGCCAGATCAACTTTTAGAGCTTTTTTCCATTTTCCATTGTTGTTCTCTCATCAAAAACATGGAGCTGTGTTTAGATAAACCATATAAGAGAGAGACGGCAGCCGTTCTGCCCCATTCTCGGTAATGGTCTCGTGTTTTTGTGAAAATAACATGGCGCCCCTTGCTCCTCCGACAGAGCATGTTCCTTAAAAGGACAAAAAAGCGGGAAGTGGACCAGCGTCGAGCCGCCACAGTTTTCCAGGTTCTGTCAATCAAAGACTCAGGCTTAAACATTTTATTTACACAGAACAAAAACCAGCACAGTTAAAAATATGATCCAGCCCAGCGTCGTCACATGGATCACAGCGATTTTTAGAGAGATAAAAAAACAAAAACACATCTTTGGAGCCAGGCTTTTAACCGCTTAACCCCCACCTGAACCGAGCAGATTTTCTCCAGTTTGGCTTCACTGAATCTAAAAGTTTATTTAAAAAAGCATCAAAATAGCGAAAACAATTTGAAAATTAGGATGAAAACCTAGCGAAAAAACAACAAAAACATGACAAAAAAGTTTTTAAAAAGTGACGACAACACGGCAACAACGCAAGGAACAATATCAGTTTAAATGAGTTTTGTAGGTCTTAGCTTTCAAATGAGGCCTTACTCTGGCCTATAGGCTGTAACATTTTAGATTTGGGTAAAGCTGAACTGGAGAAAAATACTGGTTAACCAGTATTTGGGAGGCGCAAAGACTCCATTGGAATCCATTTTACAAGTTTCCTTTGGAGCCGCCCATAGCCACCAGGGGGTGGTATTGCAGCACTGTCAGCTCCCCACCGTGAGGACCAAAGAGAAGTGCTTTCCTCACTTTCCTCACTAGCTCGGCGGCAGCTCCCAAAAAGCTCCTCCTGAAGTTCTACTTAAGTTCTACCCCTCCATCTCTTGGTGATCTTAATCCTTTCATTGTGAAGTAAAAAAAAAAACTTTCATCACCACAGGGACAGGTTATAGGGAGGCAGAATCAGTAAGTGAAACTATCACAGCAAATGTTCCAGTGTTAATTTGACACTGTTTGGTGTCTATATAGTTCACACCTTCTCAGTGTGAAAGTGAATGACACTGTTCAGTGTTAACTACAGGTCAGACACCATGAGTGACAGAAACATGACGTTAAATACAATGTGCTCTTTGTTTTCAGTAAAAAGGCTGAGGCCTCATTGCTCTTCAGTCACAGAGCGACAGGTGAAGGAGGAAGTCATAGAGATTCTGTTTTAGACAGACTCCTGATGGAAATATAAATTAAGTACGGAAACTTAATTTGTTTGTTTATATCAAGTATTGGAGGGAAATAAAATTTCTTAAAATTACATAATATGTTTTAGTTTATATATTTATAAAACACATTCACTTCTATCCAGTGTAGTAAGTCATATGTGTCCCAGTTCCTCTAAGTCGTGGTGAGTGATGGTGGACAGGACTGTGGTAGATCTACTTTTACTTTGGAGAAAACAGTTACTATAGTAACTGTTGAAGAAATGAACCTCATGAGCTTCTTCTGTAACATCTGTCCACATCAGTCCTGTTGCACTGCAACTCAGAGGAACTGGGACAAACATGACTCTACAGCAGATACGAATGACAACGGTTTGTTTTTGTAGAATATGTAATGTATGTGTATATATGTATGTATATATATATATACTGTATGTATACATATGTATAATTAAAACACTATGACCAATGTAATACTTAAACTATGTGTAAATCAATAGAATGGTGATCTTTTTTATATAAGTAATGATGAAAATTAGAGAAAATTGTAAATACACTCAAAATTTATTTTCGCTCTGTTTTCCATACTTGTGAGTTGTCTTGTAAGTCTCATCAGATTTTCAACCTGTGACATGTAAAAGCTTCCAATGATCAATGTTGCATCAACAATTGCATCGTTGAAATCTGCAACAACATAACTGTAAATCATTGATGGGCACACCCACAGAGTAGTGTGGGTATGCCCATATATGAGGGAAAACAAAAAGATGCATATGAACTTATTTGTAAATTACTTTTATTTAAACAGGCACACACACGCCCTGGCTGTGTCTGTGCCGGGGTAACTCCGGTATTATAATGTATTGTGAAATTTTGCCGGCAGCTGGACACATGCACTTCAATAATGTAGAGATCTTTACTATGTTGTATTCTTTTACAAATAATCCTGAAACGCATGAAAGTACTTTGAATATGGGCTAGACACTTGTAAGTTTTCTTGCTTCGACCTACTCCTTTTGAGTTATTTTTTGTTTTTTGTTTCATGTGACAATTGTAAATATAATAATGTAAATAATAATTGCTCAAATAAATCCAATCAATCAATCAATCAATCAATCAATCAATGAGAGTAATTCATAATTAACTGACATTTTAATCACATAAATTCAGATTTTTAGAACTATTACTAAGGAATGCTTGAATTTTAATCTTCTATTGTTACATCCAGCAGAAGTAAAAACTAAAAACATGTACAATAGGTCAAGATGAATGAGAGTGTGTTTGAGAGTGCGCATGGGGGACAACAGATGCAAATTAGCCCAAGGCTACAATCCGGTGTGGCTTGTTTACATGCATGAGACCCATGTATGTTCATTAATATGCACTGTCCCGACCAAATAAGCCAATAAAAAAAAAAAGAAGCGCAATGTGGCCTCAGCCGTTTTACTGAAAATAAAGAGCTCACTATTTAGCGTCATGTTACTGTCACTCACGGTGTCTGACCTACAGTGTAACTCTGAAGCCAATCAAATCACAGTGACTCAGAGTGGGTTGGGCTCAAATGTGACCAAACGCCAAGATCCACGCTCTGAGACTAAACATAATAAAACCAGAGTGAAAGGGTTAAGTTTGACTTGTCCAGCCCACATGGGTCAACACACATGAGGCCCACATGGAAACTGCGGACAAACCCACTTATAACCCAGGTGGGCAAACCCAAGCAGAGCCCACATTGTTTTGCTGGCTGGGAACATGTCCTATCTAGAGTTGCATTAAAGATGTTTGTTGAGTACAGACATGGCCTCATTTCCTCATGAGGCCTCATTGACATGGCCTCATTTCAACTCTAAACCCACATAGCTGTGAATGCGTCCGAAAAGCAGCAACCGTTCTGTATTGTCAGGACTTTTTTTTTTTCAATAAAGTCATCAATTTATTTATCATTCCAAATACAACACAAAACCACAGAAACTCTATTCGCCAATACTCAGAATAGCTGCCTTCTCTGCAGAAAAAGTCAATGTAATATTTACTGAGGTAGATTGTCCCCACAGTGAAGCGCAGGCCGAGGAGTTTGTGTGTGAGTAAACAGAAATCTTTGTATTAGCTGCGGCTGCTCCGTCCTCCCACGCAGCAGCAGAGCACAAGATTCAGTCAACGGGAAAATGAATGGGGGAAAAAAATACAAATTCAAACAGTTTTGAGGAGAGTTTTGGGCGAACAGATGTAGGGACCGCAGCTCGGCGATGGATCGTCTTAAACTAATGATCCGCGTGCAGATAAACAAATGAACGCTCACAGAAGTGATGCAAAACCCACTTGGAGCAGCGGGCCATATGGTGCCTCGCCGTAAACGCTTTTATTGGGAACTGGCACAAAATATGAGTGCCGTAAGTGAGAAAATTCTGTTGGCAACGAGTGCTGATAAATACTCATTTTCTTACATCGTGGTTTTAAATCTTCGGGAAAGAAGGTCGGTAAATAAAAGAGAACAATTCTGGTGGAAGACATTTACTGGCTCAAATGACTCCTGAAGAAGTACCACAGTTTGTTCTACATTATTTTAAAGCTATTCGTTTTACATTTTTTGTCAGTGTCACACGCTGCCTTTATGATGGATTCAATGAGAAATGTAAATCTCATTTATCTTGTGAGCACCACATTTATCAGTAGAATAAATAAAATACAGTATGTAGCAAAGTGAACTATTTGATACTTTATTTGCTGAACTGCAGCTTTCACGCAAGTCTGTGCTTTTCCAGTTAGAACTAGGTTTACAGTGCATATGTTTTATTTCCTGCAACACTTGAACGCCTCCCACTCTTCCCGGTTCTTTGTAACCAGAAGAAAATGAACTGGCAGCTCCTTGTAGATATTGGATTACTCAACAAACGACATGGACATTTCATGATTTCAGCTGCATCAGAGCAGGTCGCGCTGATGTTTCTTTTGTAAACTTCTGTCATAGCTTCTGCTGCTTCAAACATTTGCGATCTCTGCACATGTTTGTGAGGGGTGTGTTGAGGCTGCGCTGTGAGGCGGGGGAGGTGCGGAGCTCGTCTCTGCTTCTGCGGGACAAGAAATTTGCTGTTTCGAAGATGACATCTAGAGACGCAAGCTTTTTTCTCTGATAGCATAATGCAGGGCAGGTGACGTCAGGCCCAGGGGCCAAATCCGGCCCTCGAGCATAGAACCTCTGGCCCCAAGATGATTAGGAAAAATAAAGCGCAAATTCAACCTGGAAGACCTAACTGCAGCATTCATTCATCGCCTCATCACCGGCAGCTCTTCACAAATCATCCAATCACAGTCCCATCTCAAGCCGCACCTTCACGACGGCCAGTCACTGCAGCTGCTCATTCATGCTTCAGCCATTCATTGCCCAGGATCCCCTTCTTAAGCTTCCTCATCCATCACTTGGTCATTTCCCAGCTGTGCTGCGACCCTCCTCCGCCCCTCCTTCGCCTTGGCTCGGCTCTGTCCCGGGTCTCATACCATCACCAGTGTCCGGACTCCGGGGAAGACTCTGGCCCCATCCGAAACGAGCAGATTGGTAAGAGGTCTTACGGCAAACCTGATGTGCGTCATGATAAGAAGCGTCTGAATTGGACTGTCAGTTAGGAAGGAGTTAGGGCCTGTAGTACGCCAGTAACCTTAAAGAAGAAGAAGAACAGCTGTTGGTGATGTCACTTCCCCTGTGTTTTCCGCCCTGGGTAAGGACGGCTGAATTGGGCAAATGCTGCTGAAGCTCTTGTTCACTAACTGCATAGGGATTTAACAGTTGACCTCATGAAAGGTTAAAGATCAGGAGCTATAGGATTAGGACATAGAGGCTATAGTTTGATGGTTTCCTGGTAAATAAAAACAAACAAATTAGGTCATACTGTATATTAGGAGTGGGCCGAGATACAAATCTCACGAGATGAGACATGAGATCGAGTCCACGAGAACGAGATGAGATTTTGACATAATTTGCAATAATAAATAATATTTTGTTCTTATGTTTCTTTTGCATGGAGCCATTGTATTGTAGTGTTTGTAACAACATTTAAAAACTAATAAGGAAGGGAATTGATAATATTTTACCAAAATCCCGCAGACTCTATTTGTTTGCATTTAATATTAGAACAAGGCTATTACATTTGGCTCTTTTGACAGATGTAGTCTGATCAAATGTCCTATTGTAACAATGAATAATTAAACTGTATGTGAAGCTTAAAAGTGGATTTAAGCAGGAGACAGGCTTAGATTTAGTATCTAAGCAGATACAGAGAGTGAAACAGAGAGTGATTCTTACACTGACCTCTTTCTTCCTCAGATGGCCTGCTGTTAACTTTCCTTCATATTCTGCGTGCTGTCCTTTTAGCCTTTCCCTCGCCCTCGTGCGGGCGTGACATCCACATTGTTTTGCTTCTTCCGTACACAGAAGAGTGGGGGTCGGCCTATTAGCCCAACGCCCTATTAGTCCAACAATGTCCCATTGAGTAGGGGTTGAAAAATAAAATTAGGTTTAGGCAAGAGTCCAATGACTTTAAGGTTAGGGCCAGTGGTTGTATATGACTCTCTAATCCACAACACAACTGGGTTAGTGATCTCAGACTAATGGCACCTCTGCTCAGTGGTACATTTTCAGACTAATGAGACGTCGGACTAATGCGGGGTCGGACTAATGGCATGGCACCGAAGAGTGCACGTGTACAATCGCAAAATAAAAGACCGATCAACCCGGACTCGCCGCGGCGTGCAGCGGTAAATCGTAGCTTCCAACAGCAGAGCCTTTAGTTCAAAATGAAAGAGAAAGTAGGTGCGGGTGTATATCTGCGGACATGAATCTGCAGCGGCTCCAGTCTGCAGGTTTAAACACTGACGCGGAGGTCCTTCTTTTTTAAGTGCCAATCAATATTCAGTACACACAGTTAGAGAACTATTGCCTAAATATTCCCTTAAGCCCTATTTATTGCTACAATATGAACTGAATCCAGTTTTATCGCCCAAACAATTCTTTTCATAGTCTCCTTCTCTCAGACTGACTAACCCGTTTCATCTGGTCTATGGAGAATTCCGCAGCAGGAGGCGTTCTACAGAGTACATTCCCCGCACACTTCACAGACAACCTGCTCAGGATTCAGGGGAGGAGTGAATGAGACAGACTCAGCGGGTCACATGTCCTATAATGCTGCGGGCCACAATGAGCACAGCTCCAAAGGGAACTCACGGCGTATCATGTCATGAAAACATAAAGACCTCCTGGAAATGGAACTAACATTTCACTAATCAGAACAACCATCGTCCTGGGCTGGGGGCGACACCGGGAGTCGTTAGAACCCATTTGCTGTTCCCTTGATCAGAGGAGTCTCCTGTACAGAGGAGACAATCGGTGTCTGGGGCCACCCACGAGTCTCAACGTGGGTCTGTGTCATTTTGACATGGCTTCCTTTACATCCCTCTCAAAGCAAACACATATTTTCTCTCTTGCAAGAATGCTTTAAAGTGATAGTCTGTAAGTTCAAATGTTTTACAAATTGAATAGATGTGTGTGTATAATTGAGCGCCTGGGCCTGTAATTTGACGGAACGCAGGTAGTATTCAATTACAATATTTCCCCAAAGTCCCTCCCTTTGCTGATTTGAGCAACTCATCTGAAAGTGCCATCACTTTGACCAGTGAGACAAGCTGTTCCTCTGACCCCTTAGGTCCAATCAGAAGAGAATGGGGAGGGAACTTGATCGTGTACTTTGGAAATTTTGTTCCTGCTCTCCTCATTATGCAAACTAAGAGTGGTTTTCTGGTCCAATCAGGTAGTATGGGAGGGAACTTTCAAATTTCCCTCTCCCTCTCTCTTCGCTTTGTAATCTTACAGACTTTAAGATGGACAAGTGTAGCAGACATTCCATGGAAACCCTGTAATTAGGAGGCCTATCTATTATCTATTCAAGACGGGAGCGGTTCAAGATGGTTTCTCGTGTGTTTGTGAACTCACAAATACTACAAGGATTCAGCTTGCAGATTTGGTCTAGTAAAAAAAAAATCAATGGTGTTAGTGTGAAGAACAAACAATGGGGCTGCCCTGACAAAGACCACAATAAATTATTTTTAATTTAAAAAAAGAAAATAATTCCACACGTGTCCAGCAGAGGACACTAAACAACACATTATAGCCAACTGGTAAATGGTCAGTCTGTCCCAGGGTGGCTGTAGCTACAATTGTAGCTTACCACCACCGAGTGTGGTGTAAATGAATAATAACTACAATGTAGCAGAAACTTGTGACACAGGCTGGTAAAGTGATATAGCTGATATTGGCCATGACCTGTGCAATCTACATATCTCAGTTCACTGAAGGGCAGCAATTAACTGCAGATTTTGAAGGTACTTCATCTTAGATCGAGCCTGATTCACTTGTTTCTTATTGTCTTCAAGCTGCTCTAAGCGATCCTGGTTTGCTCGATGGTTGCATTCCCACATTGCATCAATGTCGCACCACTGTCGCAAACAGCAGCGGACTTCGTACCGCAGAAAGAGACCGGCGCTGCATCTCCCTCACCTCTCAGCACACCCCTCACCCCCACATGCCCCTCACCATGTAAACACAAACACGTGTAGAGATGGCAAATGTTTGAAGCAGAAGACGCTGCAGCAGTTAGCAGCTAACACAGAGTTTAGCATTATGACAGAAGTTTACAAAAAGATTGTGAACTGACAAACATCTGACCGACCTGCTCTGATGCAGCTGAGATCCTCATGATATGTTCGTTTGTTTAATAATCCAATATCTCAGGTCTTTTTTACTTCCTTGTGATCACAAAGCAAAGCAGGCACCGAGGCTGAGGCGTTCAAGAGTTGCGGGAGAAAAATCTCTGCACTGTAAACATAGTTCTAAATGATAGTATTATGTTCTAAACGCAAAAAAAAAAATTAAAAAAAAAAGAGACTTACATGAAAGTTGCAGTTTAGCAAATAAATGTAAGTCTCAAAATGTTTACTTTGCTACATATCTTATTTCTGTATCTCATTGAATGCAATCAGAGCAGTGTGTGGTCTATGGAGGAGGGGATTGAGGGGCGTGGGTGACGGGGGAAAGCCTACTGACATCTACTGACGAAACAATTCAAAAAGACACAGTTTAGTGCAATGGTGAATGTTGTTTTGCACAGTTAAGTCAATATTTGCTCTTTAATAAACAACAACAACAACATATTTTACTGGAACTTTTGTTTGTAGACCCTGGCAATACACTTCTGATACTTTTTGGCCCCAGGGAAATTTACTTGGAGACCGCTGCCTTATATATTCATAGCACTCTCTGAAATAGATTTGCTCATTGAAACCACTGCTGTGCTAATTACTGTTTCAAAGGCAATGTCTGCTTTTTCAAATGAATAAAGTCATGTGTACACGTTGATAATTTTGTTGGAATCAATAAAACATTACTTTAAAATGCAACTTCTCTAAAAATGATTTTGGATGCTTCGAAATATCTTATAATACAAGCCAGAAAACCCCCTAGTTCTCTGACTTTCAGTCCAAGCGAGAAATGAAATAAAAAAAAGTTGTGACTGAGCCGCTGCACCTTTAGCACAGTATTCTAAAACTGTATCGTGAATCTGACGTGAGCAGAGTTCAGTGTTAGATAAGACGAGTGGGAAGGCACATCACTGCTTTATTCTTCTGTCTGTAAGAGTCTGTATATGGACTGGGGCATCGACTTGTGTAAAAGCGCATTGATTAGAGGCCTGTGCATTAGCGTCTGCAGACAGACAGACGCCATGGACACTCAAAAAGATGCGTTCACGTTCAAAAAGCTGATCATGTTCAAATCTCTGATGGAAGAGGAGAAAAATAAACTAATGGAATGTGATTTTGGGAATGCTACACATCAAAAACAATCAAATATATTTAACAAAAAGCTGTGGCTTATATTCATGAAGAGATGTTTATTGAAGATGAATTAAAGTCTCGACGGAAAAACATGCTGTTTGCTGCCAAATGAACAGGCAAAGAAGTAAATGTTCGTCAGAGGAGAGAGACTTTCTGGTGTCTGATTAAAACAGGGATGAATCCAAGTTAGATTAGATATGCTCAATTCTGCTGGACAGATTTACCGCTCTCCGCATCTGGTGGAAATACTGTGGCCACAGCTGCCCTGGGGCAGATGGTTTATTATTAGGCCAGACAACTAGTCTTCCTTTTGTAACTGTAATAATCATATTATGTGTTTTTACTACATATTTGAGTTTTAGAATATGATATGACTCTTATATCCAGTATATACAATGGCGCAGATGGTAGAGCGGGTCGTCTCATGATCGGGAGGTCGGGGGTTCGAATCCCGCCTCCTGAAGGTGCACATTGTCGTTGTGTCCTTGGACAAGACACTTCACCCACATTGCCTCCAGTGTCTGCGTACACTGGTAGCCCCCTAGGAGAGACCAACAGGCCCGGATTGAATCGTGAGGCCGTCCTTCTGTGGACCCACCACCTACAGAAGGAGCCATGGGGGCCGGTGCTATGTGACCTGGGCAGCTCCAACAGCTGCCCCCACGACCCGGCAACGGACAAGTGGAAGAAAATGAATGAATCTTATATCCAGCAGAGGTCTGAAGTTCTGTCTAAAGCACAATCTCCATGACTTCCTTCATCACTTCTCAGTCTGTGACTGAGGAGCAATGAGGCCTCAGCCTTTTTACTACTAGGGATGTAACGATTCATTCAAGTCCCGATTCGATTCGATTTCGATTTTCCCCCCAATTTTTAAATCTTTTTTTAAGAAAAGGAACATGACTCATTCATAGCAATATTTATTTTGTTTTAACACCTGCATTTTTGTCCTTGTAACAAACTGCAACTTTCTCAGTAAGAGAACTTTACATAACAAAAAATTACAAGTCATGAAACTGAACTATAATCATTTTGACATGAGTGTTTGTAAATTTACATGTTTTTAGCATAAATAAAATATGTAGCTTTTTTGCAGTTTGAACATAATACTACCATTTAGAACTAATTTTACAGTGCAGTTTTTTTCAGCCTCCCGTGCAGCCTTTGTAAACATAAGGAGGAAAAAGATATGACAGCTCCCTGTAGGTATTGGATTATTTGACAAGCGGACATTTGATGAGGATTTCAGCAGAATCAGAGCAGGTTGGTCAGATGTTTGTCAGTTTATGATCTTTGGTAAACTTCTGTCAAAATCATAGACTGTTAAAAAAAATAGACAGCTCCTCCTCACTCTCCCCGTTTACCACAATGACCACGTTCGAGGGAGAAATCATGGCGGATTTACAGACTCCTCCCCAGCTCTGACGAAGCATGTTCCTAATAAGGGCATAAGGGCGGGATTTTCACTGTAGACTCGGCCCTTGCGTGACGTGTAGCTCGTGCAGCTCCAATGCTAACAGTCCGACCTCCGTTAAGTAGGAGATTTAAAAAAAAAGTATTTCGAAAACCAGCCTGGTTTCTTTTTTTGTGAGTAACCCAGCGTTATCTCAGGAGGAATATGTAGCCATAGAAAGCGTTAAAAAAATTGAAACCAGGCATTAAAGTTGTTTTTAACGTGTCTAAAGTCCAATGCTTTTCAATGGGGGCCTAGCGATGATATGGAGGTACTACAGCAATGGCGGCCTCCAGTGTTGCGGTCATAAACCAGAGCAGCCAGCGGCCATTGGTCAAAATGCTAAACTCTGCATTAGCTGCTAACGCTAATCTCGTAGCTGCTAAGTTTAGCTGCGTCTGCTGCTTCAATGCCTACACGTGTATGTGTTTACATGGTGTGGCGGGTGTTGGGGAGAGGCGGGGGAACACTGAAAAAAGTATAACCATGCTAAAACTAAAAAAATGATGTCCAGATATCACATCTAAAATATTTGACTTCACAGAATCTAAATTGAGTAACTTGATATGACCCGATTATTTTATGTTGATGTGAACAATAATCCTGCACTTGACTCAACCTTAATTTTTTGCCTTGATCCAAATTATTTTCTTAATTTTTAGTTATTGAAACAAACTAATAAATTGAAATTAAATCAACCTAATGTATTCACTTTTAATTTACTTAAATTCAATAGTTTGTATTGACACCAGTTAACTAATTTACATATATCCAAACTATATTTTTCACATTTTGACTTTATTTGACCCAAAAATAATTTCTTTCCCACCTTATAACTCTAAAAAAAAAAAGACACTTGGCCAACAGATTACATTAAATGCATTTATTAAAGGAATAGGCCACCGTTTTTACATACTGAGATATGTTCCTACCTGAGCTTAGATGAGTTCATTTGTACCTGTCTGGTCTTCACGTGTGCCTTCAGTCACGTAAACACAGTACAGACGGCGTTAGCATTTAGCCTCTCTCTTCTCCTCTATAGCTCCAAACGAGGTGAAGATAGAAGCTACCAAACTCTTCCACGTTTTCCCTGTTTAAATATGGCTACATGAAGTGTTACACTATAAAGTATAATTACACAAATTAAATAATGTGGATTTTCTAAGCGGATAAAAAGGGAACTATATTGTAAGGCGTAATAATACCAGGAGTAATTCGACATCCGCGCAGTGCCGGGCTGTTGTAGAAGTTCTCTCTGAAGACCAAGACTGCCATGGTGGTACTCTCCAGCTCTTGCTCGGCTTGATCTTTCTCTGACATCTGATGTAAAATTTAGGACAAAATGTATTAGTGAACAACTAATTATCAATCACCACATCCAATGACAGGGCTGTCAAACTTCCCCAGGATTATTTAACTGCATCTCATAATGGAGAGCAAGAGATTTGGACATACCGTGTATTCCTTTATCAGGTCCTCAACACATTCTCCCAGGTATATGATGAGAGATTTGAGGACACACTCCCTTCTGAGATCAGCATCAGCATCCTGCAGGGACAGTGAAAAAGGGTTACTATGCAGTGTGGAGGATAGGCAAGCTTTTGAATTTCCAGCTCTACCACAAACAGTCGGTGCTTGTACAATTTGATCCATAGCACAATTAATTGAAACCAGAGCATTTCAGGCTCTATGTCAGAGACCACTGACAGTCTCTCTTAGAAGAGGGATGACTGGACGTCTCTTTGCCAGGTCAGGTCAATCCTGTCTTCTGCAGCCCTCTCTCAAGAAAATATATGTATTATTATTCATGGTCATAAGTTCATAACGTGTCCTGTAAATGCTAGCAACTTAGCCTGCTACTGCCAATTAGCTAGCCAGCTACTGCCAGCTAACGCCCCATTAAATTGGGATATTCTTTGCAATTCTAACAACACAAAACAATAAAACATTAATTATCTACTTACGTTTATTTTTGGACGAAATCCACCCAGGACAATATCACGACGTCAAGTGGTTCGTCTGGTCAGCAGAGTAGCATGCCGAGAGTGAACTACCGGATCTAACATGTGCTCTGAATGGTGTGTGCAATGCGCATGCGCAATTCATTTGACTCAAACTAAAAATATTACCTGCAGGTCATGAAGAAGAAAAAAACAATTTGAGACAAATCAAAAACTTTGTTTTGGGTCCTTTGGATGTATATTTAGTTCAGTATAAATCAAACTTGATGTCTCTAAATGCAAAAGAACGAGTTTTACTATCAAATCAATAATTTTATCTTGTTTTAAAATAATGTTATTAGTTTGAATGAACAACTGCATGTTACACTTTTTTCAGTGAAGGTGTGGAGCTTGTCTGGAGAATAAAGTTGGCTGTTTTCCAATGATGATGTGAGAATAAAGCTATTCCAAAATGGAGTAGCTGAGCGTGGCTTTAACATCAATTCTTTTATTTTTACATCAATTCACATTTTATGCATAATATTAAATCGATTTTAAATAGATTTTCAATGACTCGTTACATCCCTAAAGAGTACATTGTATTTAGCGTCATGTTACTGTCAGTCATGGTGTCTGACCTAAAGTCTTACTGAAGAAAGTCAACTCACATTTACACTGAGAAGGGCGGAAGGGCGACTCCTTGTTTCCAATTGCACCTAAATGCCCGGATCTAAAAAAAAACAGCATATTCACAATGTTGTCATTAATGCCGATTTTCCAATAGCACTCCCTATTTATTTATTGGTTTATTTGGTCAGAACATTGAATGTTAATGAGCACATATGGGTCTCATGTTTTTAGTGGTAGGGGAAGCCAGAGTACCCAGGAGAAACCTACGCAGACACGGGGAGAACATGCAAACTCTACAAAGGCCTCGTCCAGGTGGGAATCAAACCTGGGACATTCTTGTTGTGAAGCCCGAGCACTAACCGCTGTGCCACCGTGCCGCTCAGTACCAGGTCTACCCATGTAGTAGAGTGTTTCACCTGTTAGACCAGGAACAAGTTTTGGGACTGAGCTCAGCCCCGGACCAAAGCAGCTGAACTGACACTAATGTGAAAAATGAAAGTGATTTTGTCGATGATAGCATTTAGCCGCTATTAGCATAACTTAAGCTAGTGTTAGCATCACATTAGCATGTAGCTCACCTTCATAGTTCGTCTTTTAGCTGCTTCTTTCCTGTGAAGAATTCCTTAAACCACACTAAAAGGCAGTATTTGTCCACATTGTTCTCATCATGGCTCACAAAACGTTCCTCTCGGTTCTGTTATTCCATCAGTAATGTGTGTTCCTGGGTTGCTTGCATGTTGTGTGTATTCCTGCATTGCTTGTATGTAGAGAAGTGAAACCAGGCAAAAGCGTGTTCTCCAGCCAAACGGGTAACAGACGTCAAATTTGACAGAAATTACAATTCATGCAAAAACTGTAAAATACACCATTCTGCATCCTGCATTTCATTTGCAGAACATGCTAACATACTTACATACACAAATACAATTTTATGCTCTGTGAGATTTCAGAATCTTGACCCAGAGGTGAGCCTATTGTACATGTTTTATGGGGTAAACCGGACCGCCTGGAGGGAACCTACACAGACATATTGTATTTATTGACATCTGAAATCCAGCAATAGCCTTACCGTTGCGAGATAAGGTTACGTTTTTCTTGCTTTTACACATAATAAACAAGTGACCCTCCCACAGCAGGGCTGTAACCCGGCGCTGTTCTCTGTGAGTTGTCCATCTCATCTCTGGTTAATGCCCTTGGTGTCTCCTGGACCTGACAGACCATTATACCGCAGATCAGAGCGCTCTTAAGAAGCTTTCAGAAGCCTCCACTTAAATACGAGCCTCCGATGGAAGTGCCCTGCAGTAATGGAACAGGGGAGGAGTGCGCCAATGAGAGCCTGTAATAGACACGAGAGATGCACAAGATACAACCAGAACAGCTCATAGATGCCGATTTTATGTTATTTATTATATTATTATTATTATATATATTATTAATTTATTTTAAAACCATACTGCACAACATCCACTGTTTGTCTTCAATACACACATTAAACTGGGTACACAGTGTGATCATAATTATAGTAACAGACTGCTAGGGGCAGGGATCTGGAACAGCCCGGCCATCCAGCCACTCCTGCTTTTAGTGTCTGTACAAAAGCAGGACCGTCTGGAACTCCTCAAACAGCCAATCATGTCTCATAAAGTCCTTTATCATTCCGAATGAACCGCTATTATGGACTTAACAAGAAATTCGGAAATAGAATATCGTTAAAAATGCATTAATTTCTGTTATTTAACTGAAACTGTGAAACTAATATAGACTCATTACATGCAAAGTGAGATATGTATAGCCTTTATTTGTTATAATTGTTATTATTATGGCTCAGCTTGTAAAAACCCCAAATTAAAAATCTCATCAAATTAGAATGTTTTGAAAATGGACTGTAAGCCATAATAATCAAAATTGTAACAAATACTCAGATACTCATGGATGGTATTGTGTCTCAGGGCTCTTTGAATCACTGACATCAATCTCAGACGCCTGTGATGATTAGTTGTCAGGTGAGCCCAGTTAAGGGAAAAACTACTGAAAAATGAGGTTCCACATTATTAAGCAGACCACCATTTTCAAGCAATATGGGAAAGAAAAATGATCTCTCTGCTGATGAAAAGCGTGAAATAGTTGAATGCTTTTGGTCTAGGTATGAAAACCTTTGATATTTCATGTGGCTGATTCAGAGCACAAACAGGTTTGTGCAGATAAAGGCACAATGAGGACGGTTTCTGCCAGACAAATACATCAGATTAAGAGAACAGCTGCTACAAAGCAGCAAACAGGTATTTGAAGCTGCTGGTGCCTCTGGAGTCTCCCGAACATCAAGGTGTAAGACCCTCCAGAGGCTTGCAGTTGTGCATAAATATTCTATCCGGCCTCCCTTAAACTGTTAATTGAATACTGATGAGAAACGGCTGCAGTGGGATCAGAAATACATGAAGACTCATTTTCAAACAATCTTGTTCACTGATGAGTGCCGTGTAACCCTGGATGGTCAGATGGATGGAGTACTCAATGGTTGGTGAATGGCCACCATGTCCCAACAAGGCTGTGACGTCAGTAAGGAGGGGGCGGAGTCATGTTTTGGGCCAGAATCATGGGGAGAGAGCTGGTCGGCCTCTTTCGGCTCCCTGAAGCTGTGAAAATGACCTCTGAAAAATATGTGGAGTTTCTGACTGACCGCATTCTTCTATGGTACTGTACCATACTGTAAAGAATACCTCTGCATCATTGGCCGCTATGGGCATAAAAGGAGAGAAACTCATGATGTGGACCCCATCCTACCCTGACCTCAACCCTATTGAGAACCTTTGGAGCCTCAAGCAAAACGTCTATGAGGGTGGGAGGCAGTTTTCATCCAAACAGCAGCTCTGGGAGGCTATTCTGACATCCTGCAAATAAATCCAAGCAGAAACTCTCCAAAAACTCACAAGTTTAAAGCAGTACTAAGTAACTCATGCCCCTAGAGGCCATTAGCGCCACTGTAGGTGTTGTAGCATGTTGCGGTTTTTTACTCATTAATTGTCCGTGAGAGTAAATACTACGGTGACAGATAAGACATTCATTTGCATATTGACTGTGAACGCAGTGTAAAGGTTTGACATGTCACTTTGCATGTAATGAGTCTATATCATATATCAGTTTCACATTTTAAGTTGAATTACAGAAATAAATGAATGATATTCTAATTTTCCGAGGTTCACCTGTGTTCCAGCACAATGCACAGCCCATGTGATTGACTTAGAGGCTGAGGGGTGACGGCACATTTTCTTCAATGTCCTTGTGTTTGTGAGGGTGTTGAACTCTTTCTGTTATTACTCTCAGAAGAAGTAGATGTTGCTGCTTCATCCTCTGCAAGAGTATTTTCTTCTTCCCATATACTGAAAGTACAGTCCTGCCGAAAAATTGTAAAAAAATAAATCACTTTTGCATGGTTGGATCTTAACAAGGTTCTAACTTCAATATGGAACAAGAAGAAAAGGGAGTGAGACATACACATTTTTAGCTTTTATTGAAAACAATAAATAAACTGAAATAGTCTGTTTATGTAGCTGATCAACAGCATAAACAGACTATTTCAGTTTATGTATTGTTTTCAATAAAATATTTACTAAAAGTGTGTATGTCTCACTCCCTTTTCTTCTTGTTGCATATTGAAGTTCTAATTGGAACCAGAGGTGAGTAGAGGAGCCAAAATATTTACTCAAGTAAAAGTAAAAAAGTACTTGGAGAAAATGTTAGAGAGTAACCGAGTAACTGTTTGAGCCAAAAAGTCAAATTTATTTTTCAATGACGCCATAAACTGTGAAACAAAACATAAAATTATTTGGAAATTGTGATATTTACAAAGAAAATGGCAGAAAATACAGAAAAACTAAATAATTCGAAAGAACAAGGAGCACGAGACAATCTACATATATTTTATCAATCAAAATGAAGCATTTGCAGAAACAGATACTTCATTATCATTTTACCCAAGTAGAAGTAAAGAATACAGTATGATAAAACTACTCTAAGAAGTACTACCCTCTGCTTAGAACCTTGTTAAGATCCAACCATGCATAATGTGATTTTCAACTTACAGTATTTTCAACTTTGCAGGACTTTGAAACAACCGTTGCACGTTCATGTTGACCTTTTCTCTTACGATTAAAAATGTGAACCAAGTTGCTGCAATTACTCCATGTATTCTTAAGGTATTGTGGCGAAAACAATATAGACGGTTCACATTTGTCTCCGCTCTGCCGGCCAATGGCTAACCGAGGCATACCGTCTGATATATTGGTCCCAGACGGCTGGGACTGAACATCAGTGGGACTTTTCTGGTGAAATAAAAGTTAAAGAAAGTCTCCAGTGACAGTCTGTCTCGCCCTCCTCGCCCACACGATGCAGGGATGGTATTGTGGGAGCTGGGGCGGCTGCAGCGGGGCAGCACTCCGCTTTTGCGAGCGAGAAAAAAAACACACACACACACAACAGAGCGAGACACACAGTAGCCAGGACACCTCTGACTGCTCTGACCTTTCAGCTGCTCCTTCACTGGGACGAATCATGCAGGCGCTCGGCTCTGTCCGGGGCACTGTAGTCCCCGGGACAATCACCGTCAAGGAACTGCATGAAAAAGATTCCGTTTCAATGGAGGATTCAAATATAGAAAGACATTCGCGGAGAAATATTTCAAACTTGATTCCTTGTGGATAAAGTAGAAGAGAGTTTAGATTATTACCAGCTGTTGTTCATGGGCACAGCCTGCGCAAAAAAGACACAGGTGTTTGTTTTTAAACCACACCTTTGGTATATTATGTTCAATAACTTAGAATTTGTATGTAAGTTGTGAAAATAATGAAGTGGTAATTACGAATGTGTACACAGTAAATTCTCCAGTGTTAATTTGACACTGTTTGGTGTCTATATAGTTCACACCTTCTCAGTGTAAATGTGAATGACACTCTTCAGTGTTAACTACAGGTCAGACACCATGAGTGACAGTAACATGACGCTAAATACAGTGAGTTCTTTGTTCCCTGTAAAAAGGCTGAGGCCTCATTGCTCTTCAGTCACAGATTGAGAAGTGATGAAAGAAGTCATGGAGTTTCTGCTTTAGACAGAACTTCAGCCTACTCATGGATATAAGAAGTAAAGAAAAAAAGTAAATGTTTCTAATTAACAAGTTTAAGCTGTTAAACTCTTTATATACTTTTATATTATGTATAATAAACAAACCCTTGTCATTTTGTATCTGCTGTAGAGTCATGGTGCAGTAGGACTGATGTGGACAGATGTTACAGAAGAAGCTCATGAGGTTCATTTCTTCAACAGTTACTATAGTAACTCCCGAGGGAGGCGACCAGGAGGCATCTGGAACAGATGCCCTAGCCACCTCAGCTGGCTCCTTTCGACGTGAAGGAGCAGCGACTCCACACCGAGCTCCTCCCGGGTAACTGAGCTCCTCACCCGATCTCGGAGGGTGCGTCCAGCCACCCTGCGAAGGAAACTCATTTCGGCCGCTTGTATTCACGATCTTGTCCTTTCGGTCATTACCCAGATCTCATGACCATAGGTGAGGGTGGGAACGTAGATCGATCGGTAAATCGAGAGCTTTGCCCCCTGACTCAGCTCCCTCTTCACCACAACAGTCCGATACAGCGACTGCATCCCTGCTGACGCCGCACCGATCCGTCTATCGATCTCACGCTCCATCCGTCCCTCACTCGTGAACAAGACCCCGAGATACTTAAACTCCTCCACTTGGGGCAAGGACTCTCCACCGACCTGAAGCGGGGAAACCACCTTTTTCCGGTGGAGAACCATGGCCTCAGATTTGGAGGTGCTGATCCTCATCCCGGCCGCTTCACACTCGGCTGCAAACCGCCCCAGTGCGCGCTGAAGGTCCTGATTTGATGAAGCCAACAGAACAACATCATCTGCAAACAGCAGAGATGAGATCCTGAGGTTCCCAAACCGGACAGCAAAGTGAAACATGAAAAAAAAAAACAACTGTACACTATAAACAAAAAACACTAAACTACTGCTACTTAATATATGCTTTGATAAAAAAACAAAAACAAAGATGGGCTTTTTTTCCAAGTGTGAAAAAAGAGACAATATTAAAGGAACAATACGGAGCTTAAAAATGTTAAAATTAAGTATTTTCCTCCCCCTACATGTTTCAACAATGTCCTAATATGTAGAATGAGCCCAGACCTGTTCAACACAACTGCCACTAAAATTCTGCACTGTCACTCAAAAAGTTGTTAATTCAGGTGCAAATTGCGGTCATGCACAAGCTCAATATAGAAACTGCAGTTACACGCAAGACCTGAGGTGGCAGTAGTGAGTATAAAATGACCAACTTGCATTCATGTTGAACTGTTCTCTTACAATTAATAATGTGAACCAAGTTGCTGCAATGACTCCGTGTTATTGTAGTTATTGTAGTGAAAACAATATAGACGATTCACATTTGTCTCCGCTTTCAAATTGAGTAGCTAAATAGCTAAATGTATAGTGTCGGCTTCATCACAATCAGTAAAAGACATCAAAATGTATTATCGCTGCTCTCTGTTATGTTGAAAGGTATTATCTCATCTTGGGATCAACATTATCTTCCAGAGATGAGCGGCGTTCATGTGCAAATTTTCTACTCGGCAAGTGGTATTTAATCATATAATTAAGACCAGGGTTATCCAAACTTTTTTCATCGAGAACTAAACCAGGACTTTAATAAAACTAAACCAGTATAACCCAAGACTAAACTAAACTGGTTATAAACCAGGACTGAATAAGAAACTTGAGTTTTTAGGTAAATTGAAAAGCATAACTGAGTAGAAAGACCTTTACCTTCAGCCACAGACCTATGGAGGCTGTTGTTTACTCTGCTGTGAGGGGAATATCAAAGAGTGTTTGTGGAAAAGTGAGCGCCCTCTATGTATTAGACATTTTTTGTTCAGTTTTAGTAAAATATTAGTGACAGAGCGAGCGCTCACACTGGTAAAGATCTTTGACATGTGAAGTATTTTTGTTTTGTCATTGAACAGTGCAGCTGTTTATTTTTGTTTTTTACTGTTTATACTTCTAGCCCATTTAACGTTTTTTGGTATTCACTTTATATAGGATACCTTTATTTACTATTTAATTGTTTGCACATTTCCTGTCTAATCTAAGTGAATTTCTCCACTGTGAGATCAATAAAAGTATCTTATCTTATCTTATCTTAGCTAATGTTTGGAAAAGTTTAGCTGAAAACAGTGTCCTGATGTGGGTCTGTCCCTGCAGCACATGGAGGTAAAAATGCCCTTTCACTCTTTTCATCGCTGCTTAAGTGGAAGTCCTGCTCAAAACATGAAGTTATATGTGGCGCTGCTGCGGCCTGTGTTGCTTTCTGCTGTGCTGTTTTAGGACATCCTGAACAATACTGTTTTAAAAATAACGTAGGTGTAAAAAAAGTACTGTTAAGGCACCAGTACCGAAAAGCAGGTATCGTTAAAGTAGTGGTATTGAAAAAAACAAAAGGTGTCCATCCCTAGTTATTGTTAAACTTGCAGTAAAAAGTACCATCTCCGGCAATGCCAAATCAATAAGAAGCCTGAGGGCCAGCCAAAATTGGTCTAAGTCAAGGCCCGCATTTAGCCCCTGGGCCACACTTTGGGGCACCCCTGGTTTAGACCATTCATCCATAAATTTGAAGGTCAGTGATTTGAATCCTGGCTCCGCCTGGTGCCGTCGTGCTCTTGAGCAGATTGTGGCCTCCGTTTCGTCTTCAACTCCAGGACAGACGTAGCTACAGCAGTAACTTACCAACACAGAGTCTTTGGAAAAGACACAACAATCCTTGAAACTTTTTGTATTAGAGGAAAATACAACGTTTGTACTTTCCCACAGTATTGTAATTTCCTTCGGCGCTCGTGTATATCTTTGCCAGGCACCCTCTCGAGCGAGACTCCGCAGCTGGAGGTGACCTTTCGGCTGATCCTTCACTGAGACAGAACCATGCAGGCGCTCAGCGGACTCACTGGACCGACGCTGTGCAAGGCTTTCAGGAAAATCTATGCGCAGAAAAACACAGAGGAAAAATCAAAGCCCTCCTGACCGGACACACAAAAGAAGAGTGGTTTCCTTACAACAGAGGACTGTGTGCTGCGGGATATTAATCAACAGAATAATTAATGAGCGTACTGTGGATGCGGCGAATGTCACCGGACTTGTTTGAAAGGGAGCTATTTTAACACAGAAGCACATGCTGGTTTGTGCACATGTGCAATATGACAGAAATCTAGCTCTCTCCTGTCAGGAGTCTACATCATCTGTCAAACTCCCTTGGTTATCTGTTTAAATAACGTGAACAATGATACATGCGTACAAATAAAATGTCAATAGTATCACAGGTAATGTTTGTAGCAAATGTCCCAGTGTTAATTTGACACTGTTGGGTGTCTATATGCTTCCAACCTACCACTGTTACTATGAAGTGACTCTCTTCAGAGTTGCTTCTTCTAAGGCTTCTAAGTGCTTGGCTCACATGGGCAAACATCAAGACGGTCTTTGTTACCAGTGTAAAAAAAAAAAAAACAGAAACAGTGGGACATGTGTTATTGGAATGTAGTAAATATGCAGACCTCAGGAGGAATCTTTTCATTGACATTGACAAGATGGGTTTTTCGTCTATTTCTTCAACAAAATTGCTGAACCCAGATGAGAGACACAAAGAGGTTTCTAGGGCCTTCACTTCATTACCACCTCTGGATTTCACCCAAAAATATAAAGGTTGAGATTTGAGTTGTAGTCCTTGAGCTTTTCAGAGGGGGGCAGCAATACACCTCGAGGTGTTTAGTCTGTCAGAATCTCGAGAGAAGAAAAAGAAGTAAAAAGGCCGAGGCCCGAGTGCACTCAAGTCTGTTGCAGACAGACAGATGAAGAAGGAAGTCATGGAGATTCTGCATTCGGGCGGCATGGTGGCGTAGTAGTTAGCTGTACTAATAAAGTCCTTTCCTTTCCAAGACAGAACTCCATAAATACTGACCGAGGCCACATTGCGCATCAGTCTGAAGTTCTGCCTAAAGCAGAATCTCCATGACTTCCTTCTTCACGTGTCAGTCTGTGACAGACTGAAGAGCAATGAGGCCTCAGCCTTTTTCATGAAAACAAAGAGCACATTGTATTTAGTGTCATGTTTTATTTTATGTATTTATATATTGTAAGTTAATTTGAGTCGGGACAAGCACCGTATGTTATATAAACGTACGTTACATACTACAACATTTCAGCCAAAGCTAATTCTCAATGTCCGTCCCCAGTTAAATAATAATAATAATAATAATAATGCCTCGGTTTTATATAGCGCTTTTCTGGACACTCAAAGACGCTTTACATTGCACTATTCATTCACTCCATACTTGATGGTGGTAAGCTACTATTGTAGCCACAGCTGCCCTGGGGTAGACTGACAGAAGCGAGGCTACCAGTTTGCGCCATCGGCCCCTCCGACCACCACCAACCACTCACTCACTCACTACATTCGCTAGGCTTCCTGGTGTTACCAAACGGTCTCCCATCCAAGTACTAACCAGGCCCTTCCCTGCTTAGCTTCCAAGATCTGACGGGATTGGGCATAGCAAAGGCGGTATGTATAAGCCTATACACAAACATTAAACATTACAGTTAAAACGTGCATCATAATAAATCACACAGTACAACACAATATAAACACAGCCGACGGTCAGTGGTCATATTTCTGAAATCAGTTTAAAATAGGAATTAAACATAAACTATACTTTTACATCATGTAAAGTGGTTTTATAATTGTGAATTAGTGCTGGACGATTTGTTGTAATGAAGCTTAAATTGTCGACTGGACTGGAATTTGAGTTGAAGATGTTTCGCTTCTATTCGCAAAAGCTCTGTCTTTGTGTGTGAAGATGCTTCTGTTAATAGAAGTGAAACATCCTCAACTCAAATAAAATTCAATTCAGTCGACAAATTACTACTGCCTGGACCACTGAGAGCCTTCACAAACTGGACGATAGAAAGAAAACAAACAAAAGAATAAATATTTCTTGAATCTTCTCATTCAATTTTATTTCTTTCATATAAAATACAAATAGAGATAGCGGATTCATGAACATAGACGAGACGAACCTTTTATATCAGACCTTAGCTCAAACAAAAAACCAAGGCATGCCACTCCATTTAACACAAAAATGTTCCCTTGTCACATCCAAATTCCAAAACTAAATAGCAGCTATTTTGCCAAAGAATTAGGTGGAAAATATAACAATTATAAATTCCAATTATGATTAATGAGTTTGACTAAAGTTGAGATGGGGATTTTGATTAATTGTCCTATTGTGAATAAATCAGCATTTTAATTGTTGTCAGTACAAATTGTATTTGAACATGTTTGCGTCATTATGTTTATGAAGGTCGAGCTTTGGGGAGAGTTTGGGATGCATTTTTACATTCTTGTTTGAAATAGATAAAGTCTTGGTCCTCATATGATAAAATGAAAATACATTAAAATACAGCAGAGCAAAGTACAATCTTTTGTACAAATATGAAAAATGGCCCTGGTCAGTGCTTTGTTTGTGAATTGGTTGTGTTTACATACACGTCATAAAAAGGCACATTTGAATTTTTTTCTCACAGGCTGACGTGAAAACAGAATTCACTTTTATTTTTCTTAGGTCAATTATAATTTAAAAAAATATGTATATTTGTCAAATGCCAGAAGAATGAGAGATAGAATTTTCTACACACCTTTTTATTACTTTTTACATTTCATTAATATTTACCATTGCCTTTAAACTGTATAACTTGGGTCAAACATTTTGGATTTTGTTCCACAAGCTTCTCACAATAGTTAGCAGGAGTTTTGGTCCATTCTTCCAAACAGAACTGGTATAATTCTGAGACACATTTGTAGGCCACCTTGAGTGCACATGACTTTTCAGCTTTGCCCATACATTTTCAACTGGATTGAGATCAGCACTTTGTGATGACCACTTCAAAACATTGACTTTGTTATCCTTAAGCCACTTTGTAACCAGTGGGTCGTCCATTTGCAAGACCCATCCACTTCCTGGCTGATGCCTTGAGATGTTGCTCCAATATTTCCACATAGTGTTCTTTCTTCATGATGTCATCTATTTTGTGAAGTGCACCAGTCCCTCCTGCTGCAAAACAACCCCACAGCATGATGCTGCCACCCCCGTATTTCACAGTTGGGATGGTGTTCTCAGGCTTACAAGATTCCCCTTTTTCAAGCTTGACGATGGTCATTATGGCCAATTTTTTTTTTTTTTTTTTTTTACTTTTCGTCAGACCACAGGATATGTCTGTTTCTTTTGGAGTAAGAGCTTCTTCCTGGCAGAGTACCTTCTCAGCACATGTCGGTACAGTACTTGTTTCACTCTGGAACTCTTACCAGGTTCAGCATCTTCACCAGGTCTTTTGCATTTGTGACCAGTCACTAGAACCAGGGACACAAGTCAGTTCTGGGGCATTTTGAGATTTTCACAGATTGTTAAAATGTAGTCTCCAAGCTTTCCAACGATGTGTAACACATGGAAATCTGATCATATTTGGACCATTTTGTAGACACTTGAATTTAGGCCATTCCTCTCTCAAACACACGCGCAGACAAACTCCTCTCACATTTGCCAGATCGCAGAATTTGCTGTATATCACAAACACACATACACACTTGTGATGCACGGGATCACACGCAGTCTCCGCGGGCCGCCGTATTCATTGTATACAGCCACGACTTATTATCTTTACAGCAGGTTTTTGCATAAATATGCGTCGGATTTTCACAAAACAAGCGGCGTTTTGCAGCTTGTGATCCAATGTCTCCTATTTTCCACATATGTGTGTCTCTGTGTGAGTTTGCGTTACCTCCTCGAGAGAGCGCGAGGAGTGTAAACGCCAGTCCCGTTAAATTAAAGTCTGCGGGTAAAAGAAGGCACTTTACGAACCCGCACCACATCACAAGAGAAAAGAAGCAAGCCGAAAAATGAGGGCTGAAGGAGCACAGAACAGGCTGGCGCTAAGTAATCAGGTCCGGGGTTGAGAGAGAAGCGGCCGGGAGGACGGAGCGTCAGCCCGGGGCTGAGTGTGAGACGGGACATCAGAGATCAAAATCCACCATTATAAAAGGATACTACTTACAGTTTGAGGCTTTTGCGGGAAGCTTTTTTTTAACGCTGAAGCTGCGTGGCCAAAGTGGTGTCCTGTCTCTGTTCCGCTGTCGCTGCTACAATCTTTGCGGAGCTCAATCCATCCAACACAACCGGTGTTTACCCAGTATGTAAATACACACAGACAAAGTCACGCCCCTACTGCACACTCCGAAATCTCCCAAATCAAGCCGGGTTGAACCTAAAAGTTTACACTTTTAAATATACCATTACTGCTAGCTTAAACATGGAGAGGCTTCTTCGTGACTTCAACTGAAAGATTCTACAAAAAAGTGAAAATCACCAATTAAAAAAAAACAAAACATTTTTCTCGAAACTTGGGCTGCCGACTTGTGTCCCTGGAATCCACAACGGGGCACATTTGTTCTTGGGTTGATATTCACATTTCAGACCACACCACGTTCATCTCTGGGACACAGAACCCGCCTTCTTTCTGATCTGTATGATGGCTGGTCAGGTATAGTAATCTTAATGTATGTAAAAAAGATATTTTTTTTAAATTCTAATTGACCCAGGGCTCGAAATTAACTTTTTTTCTTGGTAGCGCTTGTGCTCCTAATTCTGAAATTTAGGAGCACAGTCAAAAATAAAACAGGGAAACTTTTAACAGGGATGAAGAGAATTTAAACATATCATATGCCACTTCCAGCCTTCTGTTGCATTTTAGATGTATTATTTTAGCCGTTTGCAATGATTCAGCAATATACAAAACTCATAAATTATAACATTATAAATGGGACACCAGATTTTGTGCCTCCCAACCGCCCCCAACCCCCGACTTGCTCCGCCCCTGCTTCACCGCACTTCATCGTCTCCTCTCTCTGCATCTACACTCTCCTCACTCTGTGCTGCGGGAGAAAGCTCCATAGCTCTCGCTACACGCAGCAAACTCCTTTACCAGAACCTTTGAAGACGTGTTAAACATTGCGTTTGTGACTTTACATTTTGCGAGAGCGACGATGATTCGCTTTCAGCGCTGCACGGGGTGACGGGTGGGTTGGATTGAAGTTTGCGCTGCTTCTCCGCCCGACATCGATTCGAGCGACATTTTAGAGATAGTCCCCAGTCCCAATGAGTTTATGAATGATATATATATTCCTTGTTTTCTCATAAAGAGACTGCAGTTGTGTAAATACAGTGGCTCATTCAATGAAAGCAGGCAGAGGAATGAGAGCGGAGCACAGGCACACACAGAGAACACGCACTGGGCTGGTGCAGGTTGGCCCAGCACGTGTGACTGGGAGGAATGACAGCGGCGCTGATCCACAACAGAGGACAGATCGTAGTTTATAAGCTCTCGAACTATTTTAGAACAGAAAGTTTGCTGTTGCTGACAGGCAGCGTTTGTGAAAACAATGACACAAGCCTTTTTAAGGTAGCACGAGAAGGTTTTATTTTAAGGTGGACCAGAGCATTTGTTTGCAGTCGCAAACATGCGAGTGATTCTATTTTTAGATCGCAAAGGCATAATTTTGGGAGCATATGCGATCAAAATGGTCGCAATTTCGAGCCCTGAATTGACCTGAAAAAATAAGAAGTTAATTGTGGTGTGTGTAAACATATGGTTCTCACTGTATTTGGATGTGTGTGATGGATTGTGGAAAACAGTTACTGGAACACTCTCAGATCGTTCCTCCAATATTGTTCCTTGATAATTTACCCCTCTATAAATTAAAAGATGGTGGAATGCATTCACCCAAAAGGTAGATCAAATTAAGCACTGGCCCTGGTTTGTAGAAACCCATAACGGTTTCACAGGACCCAAAACCAGAATAAAGGTTTATTTCTGAACAGGTAGGTTGATAGGGAGGCAGAGGCAGACACAGACGTGGTTAGTTGGTAGGACTGTTAGCAATAACGAACTGGCAAGGAATAGATGATCACCAGGGCCGTTTCTCAATTCTCAGAGTGCAGACTCTGTACTTGTGAACTCCTGGGTACGGACTTGCCGCTGCAGACACGGAGAACGGACTTGAGGAGTTCACAAGTGTGGACTCGGCTTTTTCAGCGTTTGGAACGAGTGGACTCGATGACATCACAGGAAGTAGCTCATGAACATGGGGCTGTGAGCTTTTATAAATTAAATCACCTCATATGAAATTAAAAGCGAGACACTGCAGGCAAAGTGGAAAGATGTTTTAAAAACATAAATTACAAACTTTTGCAGTAAACAAACATTTAAATTTGACATTTGAGTCAATTTTACATTATTTACACAATTATAGCCTACATAAATAAGGCGTTATGTGTAAAGTAATTAAAAATAGCTATCTGATGTGCAAACTGAAACAATAATTAAAAAAATAGGTCAAATATCATTTATTAATTTGTTTGGGGGTTGCAAATTATTCTGAAAAAACGAAAAAAACTATTTAACATTTAAAATATGAAACTGTTTTGGAGGTTCCTATATAAAGATTTGTCTGCAGTGCCCCCTGAATAAAACAATGTAAAAATAAATGCATTTGTCCTCAATAACCTGTCCATGACGATATGACTTACTGTAATATTGCTGATCATTATGAGGAAATGAAAGCATGACCAAAGTTGTTTCAACACATCTGCTCAGAAAACCATCTTGAGCAGGTAAAGACTCTTAAACCGGTCACATCTCCGCATTTATTTACATGCACACGATCAGTTGTTGTTCAGCTGGAGCGCGGCTCGATGCGCTCGGAGGAGGGGCCCGCAGGCGGAGGCTCACAGTGATCCACGTGCTCAAAGCAAAACGATTGTGGGAAATATAGCTGGCGGAGAACGCACAAGCCTCCTCTGATGCATGCTCGGTAAAACGGGCAGAGCAATTTCTCATCCGGGGATTTCCAGCGGACTTGCAAAGAAGCGAACTTTGAATTGGAACAGGACTTGAGCACACAAGTCCCTTACACCTAGGTGACGTTTCGGGCGTCTTAGCCCTTCATCAGACCAGGTTGTTCCTGTCCCGGTGTTGCTGAATAGGGAATCCTTGAGGATAATGCTGGAATAGTCCTCTTCTGTAAACTCAAAAGTTGCTGCTTGCTTGTTGCTGATTGCTGTGGTCGTTTGATAGGAGTCACTGGGGAGTGCTGTGTCGATGAGAAATAAATGTAAAGAAGGAAGACACGCACATCCCAAAAAACTTAAAAAGCGTGCCAGACCGAGGTGTAAGCAAAAATACATTTTCCACTTGGGAGCTAAGTAAGCTGTGCGGATCTTTCTTGTTTATTAATAACAGAATAACAGCCTATAACGTTATAACACTGTGCCAATAAGGTGTAATGATTTACCGACCGATATTGTAATAATTACTGGCTTATTAGCCTGACAAGATGAAAATTGTTCACAAATGTAATTCAGTCAATAAATTAATTATTAAAAATGCATTGAACCTTGTTTGTGTCCAGTTTCTCTAAAATGTTTGATGAACTTTGTATTTTACTCTTTTTTGTTTGTTGTTGTTTTTTTTTTTATCTCTAAGGGTTTTTTTCTTTTTACTTGAGCTAACTCCTACGACGGTAGCCCAGATGGTAAGGCGGGTCATATTATGACCGAAAGGTTCCTAGAGAATCTCTGCTCCCACAGGTGCATGACGTCACTGTGCCCTTGGGCAAGGCACTTGACCCACATTGCCTGTGTATGAATGACGTGGTCCAAGTGACTAATGGGACTAATAGTTTATTCCTTGCTCCTGTATCTGAGTACTTCTTCCACCATTTACTAAAACAAGGTTTGGTACAGTGATAATAGGATAATGATGAAAAACAATATGATAATGCTAATCCTTTCGTTGGAATCTTTCCCTTCCTACTACAGACTACAATTGTAGCCACAGCTGCCCTGCAGTAGACCGAGAAGCAAGGCTGCCAAACTGTGCCGACGGCCCCTCTGACCACCACCAACCCCTCACTCGATTCGAACACTGTAATGTGTAAATGTAAAAGTGTTTCCATGAATAAAAGGAATCAAATTGAGTTAAGTGGTTGCATTTGCCTTTTTGCTTTCACACAACTTATTTTCAACGTCTTCAGGGTGCCAGTTTTGGTCCGGGCATTTGGACGCAGTAGGACACAAGGGGGCGCCGTTCCAACCTTCTCAGTGTAAATGTGAATTGTTTTTCTTCAGAGTAAGACTTTAGGTCAGACACCTATACAGGATTTGCACATGTTTAATTTTCCATATATAATATGTTTTAACTACATACATTTTAGTTTCAAAATAAGATATAACTCTTAAATCCAGCAGATGTCTGAAGTTCTGCCTAAGGCAGAAGCTCCATGACTTCCTTCTTCACTTATCAGTCTGTGACTGAAGAGCAGTGATGTCTCAGCCTTTTTAATGGAAACAAAGAGCACATTGTATTTAGCGTCATGTTACTGTCAGTCATGGTGTCTGACCTAAAGTCTAAACTCTGAAGGAAAACAATTCACATTTACACTGAGAAGGTTGAAAGGGCGCCCCATTGTGTGCGTCCAAATGCCCGTTGAAAAATAAGTTGTGTGAAAGCAAAAAGGCAAATGCAACCACTTAACTCAATTTTATACACTTTTATACACTTATTACAGTGTATTTATGCTCCAAATGTGTCTCTTAGTCATTTTTTTATTAGGCCAACATAAAAACAACCACAACTGCAGTCTCAATACATTATCGGCTTAATACATTTCGAAAGTGGCCAAATGTATTCCGTTATTGGCCGTCATTACATTATCTGTACCTACTGTAGATGGTTCTCCCTCTGCGTAACCTTGCGTCAGCCCCAAAGTTAGCAGATTGTGTTGAGAAAGCCAAACACTTGCCTGACGCACCTCTCTGACTCACGCTACCTCAAAGGAAACGCATCTTTGCACCGTTCTGTCGCTCCCTTGTTCTCCCTAATCAGAAGTGAGAGCGCCGAGAGCCCTCAGACCAAACTGCAAATCACTTCCCTCCCCGAAGACTCCCATAAAGCGGAGACACAGCGCAGATCTGTAAAATGTAAATAACCTGTTACTGCTGGAATTATGCATTCACCGCTCTGGGCCCTGAATCCAATATATCAGAGCGAGATTGGCCATTAGAGGGAAAACATTGCTTTAAATCAAACACCATCTGAAGGCATTAGTATTCACTGTGGAAAGGTTTTCAAGTCGTCACAACCACCACTTTGAACCGCATATGTTTTACGAGGCTTTTGGCTCATTATTTCTGGTCACAGGCTGGATCTAGATTATTTAGCTTGTTTCACGACATTTTATTTACCGATTCTACAGTAATCTCGCTTGTTACTGGTAAAACCGCCAATAGGACAAGCACAGTTTCTTTACTTCATTGGCAAAAAGTTAACTTTAAATAAGAAGTGTTGCAACAAGTCAGAAGCATCGTGAACAAGTCAAATAATCTAGGTCAAATTTGGAACAAAGTCTAAACTTGTCAAGGCAACTCAAGTTTCACAAATTTACAGATCAAGGTATTATTTTCTTCTTTTCTTCACTTCAATACACGATCCTCCTGATTATGGCCTTCTCAAATCCTTGCTATCTTTAACACCCCACCAGAAACATCCCCAGGTTGGTTATCAGCCACACCATGTTTAAAGGTTAACCTTTGATCACGGTGGCCCCTATGATGCTATGATTTGGTTTGTATGGTGGGTTTTCTGGATGGAATGCGTGCTTAATCATGGAGACGGTCCGTCATCAGTATAAAATCCCTAAAAACAATTTGCCTAGCCAGCCGTCTGCTCCTGCTTTTTGTCTCTGTTCAAAGCAGCACCGTCTGGAACTTTGCAACTTTGCTAACAGCTAATCAAATCTCGAAAGGTTTCATATCAATCCAATCACAGACTGCGTTGTCGCGACAGGAGCTGCATTAACCACTCGTGTTATATTTTCTTAAAGGTCCTATATCATGCAAAATCGACTTTTTTGAGTTTTTAGCCATGTTGTTATGCTATTTCCTTATCAAAAACACCCCCAGAGCGGTTTTTAGGCTTCATTCACGCAGTTCTAAGTAATCCTCCTGAATCCTGCTCTCTGAGCAGCTGCTCCACCCTCTCCTGGTAAACGACTGAGCTGTTCAGTTGTGTCGTCACAGCGGAACGGAAGTGCTCTACGTCTGTAATGTAATGCCTTACGGCCTGATTTGTATTTATAAAACTTATTTTTTATTTATTTATTTATTTTTTTGAAAAAAAAAAAAAAAAAAAAAACAGCAACTCTCCGACGCGTCTGTGCTGTCCCACGACACTAATCAAGCGCACCCACGGCTGGAGGAGCCATGGATCCGAGCATAAGTGTTGTTTTTGAAGACTGAGCTCTTTCTAACCTACTCTGGACACCGCCTGTTCTTTTTTCTTACCGATAATGCCACGGATGCGCGTTTGGCTACGAGAGGAACAGGACTATTCAACCTTCCTAAAGAAGAGTGCACTCGCCAGAAGTTGGAATTTCTTTCCGGGATTAAGCTAGCTACTATATCAACCAACCTGATGGATGCTTGGTGAACCTTGGCCAGAATCAAAGTGGATTAACTTTTATAACCAACACGAGGGCCATAACGTAAACACCCGACGATGGGGAGGCCATGCTGAGCGGTGAGTCAATCAAAACGCGTGTTAGCGTGTGTGTTAGCCATTTATGAAACTGTGTTGCACATGTCAACTCCTTATAACTGCATTATGTGAAGTAACGTCACTTTTTGCAGCAATATTTATATTTATAATACTGCAAATGTGGAATGAGCGGAGAGAGGGGCGGAGTTAACTGAATCGAAGCGTCTTGTCTTCCGGGTAGGGAAAATACCCCCCAAAAATACTTATATTTCTCTCAAAATGAGTACTCCATAGTGATAGAGGTACAATATATCATATATATGCCTATACTTTACTTTGGAATGGCTAAAATAGCATGATACAGATCCTTTAAATGTGCTTTCTTCTTGTTTCCATCTATCAAAGTATTTTTGTTCTGTTCCAAACGTACATTGATTGAAGAAGTCATTGTGCATTTGTGTTGAATTCTTCTACCACATTTGGTGGTTCACATTTGTCTCCGATCGTGTCGCCGCTAAGATGAATTGCTTGCAAATCTGGCATTAAAAATATAGTATTTGGGCATTACAAATTCGACTTGCTAGCTACAGTATAAACGCTGCTCCAGAACCCACTCTCTATTTCCCTCTCTGATACAGAACGTTCACATAGCCATTAGTTTAAAAGCTTCAACCGCTCAAGTCTGTGAAAAACAGTTCTATATGGTTAAAACTGCGGCAGGTTGTCATGGTTATGTCCTTGACCAAGATTTCCAGTGAAGTGACTTATTTCAGTGAAAAAGAAACATAAATCTATAGATAAAAGAAGAATCAAGTACAAATTTACAAATGCACTAAATTGTAATACTGCTCATGAGAAGTGTATTTGTCAGCCTCCACTTTATAACAAAGAAAATGAAATCCCTTTATAAATGAATAGTTGTAGCACAGTGACAAGTGGAAAGAGCCTGGTTCAATAAGCAGAGCCTCATTCTGATGTGGACGTCCTGAGAAGCATGTTTAGTAGGGGTGTAACAATGCACCATGCTACGGTCCACCATGGTGCAGAAATCTGACGATATGAACCGTACTAACGTGACAGTGCAAGTTTTAGTCCAAATTTCTTAATATTTAAGCTCCGTGGCGCGTGTCAGATGCATGTACGTGCACCTAAACAGAGCGCATGTGTGTCGTCATCACTTACCACTAAACTGGAGGCTGCAGGCAAAGTTACATCTTCCAAAAACAAATGAAATCCGTGTGCCTTTGCAGAAGTTTCTCCTGCTGATGGCCACGGCAGGCTGTGGTAAAGTATAGATCCAGTGCGCTGCGCTATGGTGGCGCAGACAAATGCGTAAGATCCAATCTTGGTCACAATCCGCATCAAAAGCTTTGTTTCCAAAAAAGTACAAGCAGAATATCGTCCAGGAACAGCCCAAACACAAGCCTCAAATCAAATGCGCTGTTGTTTAGTTGAAAGCGAAACTAAAAAATATTAGCTATTTAATGAGAACATGGCCCACTGCTCTGCTTTTTTCTTTTTTTTCTTTTCTTTAACTTTAGAGCACTGTGTTTTTTATTTTGTTTTGTATTGTGAGCCGAGGGGCACATTTTACTGTAAAGCTTTGAATTGAAAATTAGAAAGCATTTTCAATGTATTTCTGAAATGACAAAAACTGCCTATTAATGAACATTTAGGCTATTTTATTTCAAAACTGACTTATTAGCCAATTATATCGCACTTGCACCGAACCGTGGGTCCTGCACCGTGAACCGTACCGAACCATGAGATAGCTGAACCGTTACATCCCTAATGCTTAGCCTTATATGCCTACTGCCCTCTGTTGTGTAAAGACGCAGTGTCACCAGCAACACGCATGCAGAACGTTTAGGGACAGAGTGAATATTACACCCAGCCTGTCCGCTACATTGCATTGAAGTGGTTTCAACATGTTTGAGGCAGGGGTTTAATATTTTAGGTTGACAAATACTTTGTTTTTCTCACTCCTGGTACGGCGTACCACCACCAAATCTTTTACTTTCATTACTGAGGCCAAAAGTGAGTCATGGGACTATTGTGGAAATATTTCTGTATGTTTTTATCATAATAGGCTTTAATGATTATATGAAACTGTGTTGATTGCAATCTGTGCTTTTGGGGTTGATTTGAATTAGGCGGACATTTTATTGTTGTCTTTACTCTTGGAATCCACTGGGGGGCAGTGTGTTATAATGCGGAGTCAGATTGCACAGCAGAAGAAGCATTCCAAGGACATTGATTGGTTCTTCAACCAGTAGCCGCCTACTTCCTGTGCTTATATAAGGCCAGGGTACGGAGCTGCTCCCCCTCTCTTGCTCCACTGCATCCCTGACTGGCCACTGGACATCACCATGTAGCCTTTAGCATAGCTTTTGTTTTAGATTGTAAATTCAGGGAATAAAATAATGATTTTGATTTTAAAGAACGAGTCTCCATCTTCTCTCCATATTAAAGAACACAACACTATCTTCAGTAGAAGGTCAGCAGTCTTCCCCATGATGGTGAATTCTACTGAACCACTGAGAGACCATTTAAAGTCTCAGGGACCCTTTGCAGGTGTTTTGGATTCATTAGCTAATGACAGAGTGACCCTTTGAGCTACAATATACTGTAGTCCCTTTTCACAATATTCTAATTGTCCGAAGTTTTGATTTTGGGGTTTTTACAAGCTGTGAGCCAAAATCATCAACATTAAAACAAACAAAGGCTTGACATGTCACTTTGCCATAAGTCGATATCATATATTAGTTTCACATTTTAAGTTGAATTACAGAAATAAATGAATTTTCATGATATTCTAATTTTCGGAGTTTTAACTGTATGTGCTGTGGCTCCAAAAGGCTGGGAAACACTGGTGTGGGAACCGCTTGTTTAGATCCTTTTCTAGATCCTAACCACACACAGGGAAGGTTCAGTGTTAATGTAGTTTATTTAGGTGCTTCTAAAGAATGAATAATAGTTATTAAACTGTCAAAGACCAGCCTCTGATTCCATACAGAACATACAGTGCCTTGAACGGTTCATCTGCAGTCACTGAGACCCGCTCCTGTCAGCCGCATGATGAAAGGGCCACAGTTTCTCGTCTGTTTCCACGGGCGCCATAGGCTCGGGGCCATGTTGACGCAACCTCCGTGTGATGAGCGCGTTTGGTGTACATGAGCCGCGCACGAGAACTGCCCCCGCGCTTTGGGCCCGAGACGGGGAGAAGTCTGCCTTATTTGGTTTGATTAGTGAGGGACAGGGCACCCACGAGAGAGAGTCGTACTACTGAGCGCCTGCAGGGCTTCAAGGACTGCACTATTTGCATTTCAAAACAGAGAGGAGAGAGAGAAGAGACTGGAAGAGATGAAGAAATGAAGAAAATGAAGAAAATGAAGAAAATGAAGAAAATGAAGAAAATGTGTCACTATGAAGCATCGCCCATCTCTTCAAATAATAGAATGTACAGTATATGCAGCTCTTGACTGGTCTCTCTCAGGTTTTAGGCTTTTTTCACGATGTTGTCGTGATGTTACGACAACATCACGAGACTCTGGGAAAAACGTTAGAGTTTAGCTGCGTCTAAGAAGTGGCACGATAGCGCCTTCCTCCTGTTCCTTAACCTTTGAGGCCGACGTCATGAAGTCGACCATGAGGAACCTTTGCAGTTAGGGACAGGAGCTTCAGCTGTTTCTTCTGCACGTAAAGACTGTCTGAACCTTGCAAACCCAGCAGAGGGAACAACCAGGAAGTATACGTCGCCACCAACTGATAGAAAATCCACACAATGGACTACAATATACACAAAAAAATCACAAAAATCAGCTGTTAGGGCAGCTGGGTGGGGGTTTGTTGAGGGGGAGTTACTGCCCTCTTCAACTAGCCCGTTCTACACCCTGGCTTTTTAATGCACCTCATTATGCAGGGTTTACATCATACTTCTCATATAACTCAATTAAACAAATATAATAATAATTAAACCCAAATTAAATTATATTAAGGATGGTATTGACAACTGGGAAGTAGCAAGATCTCAGAATATAATATGTATTAATGCACCTTTAATAATGATAATTAATGATAATTAAACCCAAATTAAATTATATTGAGGATAGTAATGACAACTGGGAAGTAGCAAGATCTCAGAGTATAATATGTATTAATGCACCTTTATAACATAAAAGTAGCACATTCTTTTGTTCTTTATTTTGCTGTTGTTTTTGTCTTATTCTTCTTCATCATTTATTGTTACTTTGCCCTATGTTCCTTTGTTTATGATTTGCTACCTTGTAAATATTAAATGTAATGTTACTATTTTTATTTTGGGGTGGGCGCTTATAAGCCTTTGGCTTCAGCCCACTCCCTTTGAGCAGGTTAACCGCTCAAACAAATAAATAAACAAAACAAATAAACAAAATACACAGTAAATGCTCCAGTGTTAATTTGACACTGTTTGGTGTCTATATAGTTCACACCTTCTCAGTGTAAATGTCAATGACCCTCTTCAGTGTTAACTACAGGTCAGACACCATGAGTGACGCTAAATACAATGTGCTCTTTGTTTCCAGTAAAAAGGCTTAGGCCTCATTGCTCTTCAGTCACAGAGCGACAGGTGAAGAAGGAAGTCATGGAGCTTCTGCTTTAGACAGAACTTCAGACTTCTGATGGATATAAGAAGTAAAGACAAAAAACTAAGTGTGTGTTATTAACAAGTTTAAGAGGTGAAACTCTTTATATTTTTATACTATGTATAATAAATTAAACAAACCCTTGTTGTTTGTATCTGCTGTAGAGTCATGTTTGACCCAGTTCCTCTGAGTCGTGGTGCAGCAGGACTGATGTGGACAGATGTTACAGAAGAAGCTCATGAGGTTCATTTCTTCAACAGTTACTATAGTAACTGTTTTCTCCAAAGTAAAAGTAGATCTACCACAGTCCTGTCCACATCTGTCATGGTCCACCATGACCCACAACGACTCAGAGGAACTGGGACACACATGACCTACTACACTGGATAGAAGTGAATGTGTTTAATAAATATATAAACTAAAACACATGTCATTTTAATATTTTTATTTCCCTCCAATACTTGATATAAATAAGCAAATTAAGTTTCAGTACTTCTTTTGTATTTCCATCAGGAGTCTGAAGTTCTGTCTAAAACACAATCTCCATGGCTTCCTCCTTCACCTGTCAGTCTGTGACTGAAGAGCAATGAGGCCTCAGCCTTTTAACTGAAAACAAAGAGCACATTGTATTTAGCGTCATGTTTCTGTCACTCACGGTGTCTGACACTGAACACTGAAGAGTGTCATTCACTTTCACACTGAGAAGGTGTAAACTATATAGACACCAAACAGTGTCAAATTAACACTGGAACATTTGCTGTCTACACTCCATATCCTCCTGCACTGCAACAAATTGAATGTTATTACCCACCTGAAAAATATAATCCGAGCAACTGCGCAAATGTCAGAATGATGTGTTAAATAAACAACTCATTATAAACTTTCAGATGCTGCTGTGGCTCTAACGCTGCATGACCTGCTTTATACTTTCATATATTTAGGACAGAGCTCATATTTGTATTGAATGAAATGTCACGAAGCAAAACTGTCGATCATGTCACACTCGTGCAGAGATCGGCCGAGTTCCGAAACCTTCGGGAGGCAGAGCAGTGGCTTGTGGGATTGATTGTCCGTAGCTCCTTATGGGCTGATGAGGAACATCCTGAGGTTCCTCCACTAAAGGAGGTATTAACCTCTTAACCCCAGCCACCCCCCCCCCTAACCGAGTGCATTTCCACCAGTTCAGCTTTACACAAATCTAAAACATTACAGCCTACAGACCAGAGTAATGCCTCTTTCGAAAGCTAAGACCTGCATAACTGATCTATCTATTGCATTTTCGTTGCGTTTTCCTAACTCCCTCCTAACTGCACTGGCACTTTTGGATGCTCCTTGTCACGGCTGACCATGACGTATGTCTGGGTTAACGATAAGGGAAGAAGGTTCCTAAGCTTGTTTGCACTTTTTAAATGCAGCCTTAGCCTCCATCCAGACAGTTTTTCTGCTAAAGTCCCGTGAACTCTGAAGAATAAATTCCCCTCCTCGTCTCTTCTGTAGATTGTAAATCCATTGATAAGTTTCATATTCACCAGCAAAGTCTTTGATTATGTCTGGTGTATCTTTTTGTAATGACTTCTTTTGGTCGGCCATTGTGTTTTACTCACATAATACTGCACTACCCACTTCTGTGTATGTCCTTGAATAGTTGTACTGCCGAGTTTTAAACCCTATTGTTTCAAGTGTCATTTCTTTCAAGACCGCGAGATCCAGTGAAGATTGAAGTACGGTGATATTGAAATGCCATTGCTTTGCTATTGGGTTAGCCATGACCAAAGGCACTTACACGACGCGGCGGCCTGACGGAGAGGACAATAAGGTCATTTAGAACAGGCTGGGATCAGATTTATCGATTCCAGGATCGACGCAAACAGATGAAGGGCTCTGACATTCAGAACACACATCGATGCGGCGTATGGAAATGGGATTCATAACAACAATAACAGCGGACCAGCGCCATCGACTCGGAGAAAGACCAGAGCACGAGCTGCAAAGATTCAAACCATGGAACAAAACGTAGGTCCTGGAAAAGTACATGAAGAAGTCAAATGGCACAGACGGAACCAGATGTTTACACTTTATGAAAAGACACATTTGCATTTGTTTCTCTCTGTCTGACATGAAAACAGAATTAACTTTTACTTTTTAAGGTCAGTTATAATGTTCAAAATTATTTCTATTTGCTAAATGCCAGAAGAATGAGAGATAGAATTTTCTACACCTTTTTATATTACTTTTTACAAAACCAAAGGTTAAAATACATATGTCAAAGTCAATTGATATTAACAGGGCCAACATCATCAGAAAGGTTCAATGGCGACAACAAAAAAGAACACTTCTTGGCGTCAGACTGCAATGACATTTCACCAGTATGCTGTTGAAATGTTGTATTAACATCCTATCTACTTTGGATAAAATCCTATTTGTCCGGTCTGTGTTTTGGGGGTGCCAAGTTGCCAAAGAAATTTTGAAAGCTGGGGAATCATACGAATTCAGCATGGAACGGAATGAACTGTAAACAAGGCGGAAATAGAGGGTTTCGTCTACATCATACTAAGGAATGTTCAAAAATGAATGTCCCCAAACCCATCATGGCTGTCAGTCAGCCATGATGGGCACAGGTGAATATGGAACAACATGGCGGTCGCGATCTCAGGGTAGCAGCATAAATACCTTTAAACTGTATAACTTGGGTCAAACTTTTGGATTTCCTTCCACAATCTTCTCACAATAGTTGGCAGGAGTTTTGGTCCATTCTTCCAAACAGAACTGGTGTCACTGAGCCAAATCTGTCAGCCACCTTGCGTGCCTTTTCAGCTCTGCCCATACATTTTCAACTGGATTGAGATGGCCATTCTTTTATGGACTTTTTTTGAGTCTGAAATGAAGATTGTTTTGATATACAAGTTGAGACCATTAACCATAACAAAAATTGCTTCTTTGAACTCTTTCAAACCATCTTTTTTCTTTTGCTAAAATTTGTAACCTCACGGTCATCAAAGGAAAGTTAGTTGTTTGCAGTCTGAACAAAACCTTTTGGAATAGGAATTTCAATTCAAGTGCTTGTTGCGAAAAAAAAAAAAAAAAAACATAAAGGGAGAGTCATGTATTTCTTTTTGGCTCTGACATTCAAACTAAGTTGTTGAGAAAGAACAGGCAATATGATCGCAAAGTTAGGGGGGAAAACATCTTTGGTAAAGCAAACTTGAAAGCTCTATATAGGGCAAATGGATTATTATCATTCTCCTGTTGCGAGTTTGGATTATTTGATGAGGAAAGGCCTAGAGGAAAACCACAGAGGAGGTTTATAGTTGCATTGAAAAAGGACAGCGAGATGTAGTGAAAGTCAGGTTCGGTGTGAGAGGAGATTGCTTGCTTCAAATAAAAAAGAAAATCCGCCTAGAGCCGCATTTTGTGACTCTCTAAAAGCCTGCGCCGCGCTCTGATGAAATGATTGTATTTATACGTAAACACATCCCCTTTCGCCCGGAACTTAAAACAATGTCAGCGCTCAACTACAATTACACCGCGTCGAGTAATGTTACCCGCCGCCTCCGGGTAAAAAAAACCAAAAACAACACTCCCGCTCCAACAGTAAACCACGTTGGGAAAGGGCGCTGTCAGGGCAAACTCTCTCTCTCTCTCGTAAATGTAAATTCTCTGCTCATTTTGCTCCCTCACTGTTCCATTTGCATCTGGAGCCGCGTTTCCGTGCGTTTCGTCAGGCGGTGGCGGCTGCTTTTCCCTCCGTGCCGCCGGTTGTTTCGGAGCCGCAGAGACGCACACCTCCCACTCGCACACTCATTTGTGCGCATTAACAGTAGCATTAATATTAGCATTAGAGCTGCATTATGCTGATCAGGTTCACTCGTCGGGACACGGCGGCTATTAAGGCCTCGCCTGCAGCCGCTCCGTTTTAACGAAGAGAGACTGTGATTATTTGACAAATGTAAAAAAAAAAAAAAAAAAGACTTATCAGGGCTTTCATTTCATCCAAAATAAGCCTTTGTGGATGGAAAATAATTGATGAAGGTTTCAACCACCAAATGTTGCACAAAGTATTGATTTTAAAGTATTTCTTCAGGAGCACTGGACTTTGGGAGGCGGTGGGACTCTAGTGAGCTACTTCAGGCCTGCAGTTAGTTGTTCAGGTCCAGGTTCAGCAACAGTATGTGTCCAAAGAATGAGATCAGCTGACTACCACGGCACGGTGGCGCAGCAGATAGTGTCCTTCATAGCTAGAAGGTCCTGAGTTCAATCCTAGGCTGGGCTTTCTGTGTGGAGTTTGCATGTTGTCCCAATGTCTGCGTAGATTTCCCCTATGACTAAAACCATAACCAAGACTGTAAAATTAAGAATGGACTTATTGTGGCGTACCTCTTCCTGAAACTGGCAGCTGACTCCAATAGACTTTCTATTCAATCTCTTTTGCCCTTCTGTATGTCAGTATTAAACACAGGCTTGCCATTCTGAGCTCCATGTTTTTGTCTTAACATCAACAACATCATTCTAATTCTATACTATTTTTATTTTTGCCCTTTTCTAAATAATGATGCTGGCTCCCAAAACCAAGCTAAATTGCTACCATGAATGAGCTTCATCCAGCCTGCGCTGAACGCTATAGGACAGGGGTCCCCAAATGGCGGACCTGGGTCCAGATCCGGACCTCCAGAGGCTTTAGTCCGGACCCTAAAGCCTTTTCATCCTCTCAATGTACTTAATTTCTAAGGCTGAATTAAAAATTATCTAAACAATTTGAATAACATTGAAATAAGATGGCAACATTTTTGATTCATTAATCAGTTCTGCTTTGAAAATAGACAACCTGTGTTCATGCTTTAACATTTTCAAGAGCAATGACTGCATATGTGTCGAAAGATACGAAAGAAAAGGTTGCGGACCTCGAGCTGGGGACCCCTGCTATGGGGAAGGGGCTCAGCCTTATTTTCGCCAGTACCCCCGTTCTTCTTAACCTCAAATGGTGGAGGTGGCGGCAGCAGTGCACATCGGGACTTTTTAATACTCAGGGTACCGCAGTTCCCCCGTCAATAGAAGTGGGGGGATATCGGACCTGGGGAACATAGATATGTGCCCTGGTGGAAGCTTTGCTTTCAGTCCATTCTTAATTTTACAGTCTATGCGTGTGAGAGAGTGGTTGGTGGTAGTCCAAGGGGCCGATGGTGCAGACTGGCAGCCTTCCCCAATCAGTCTGTCTACCCCAATGGGCGTCTGTGCCTACAATAGTAGCTTATCGCCACTGAGTGTGGAGTGAATAAATTAAGATTACAGTGTGGCGCTTTGAGAAACTTGATGACAAAGGCTTGTAAAGTGCAATATAAGTGTAAGCCATTATTATTATCATTACCTGGACATGATCCGAACATGACTCATCTACGGCACACGGGCATATTCCAAGATCACAATGCCAGGATTCATGGGAAACACATTATGAATGAGAGCATGAGATGGATTAACCCCACTGAGAATCTTTGGGATGTGCTGGAGAAGGCTTTGCACAGTGGTCACACTCTCTCATCATAAGTACAAGACCTTGGTGAAAAATGATAGCAGCACTGGACCTTTTGACATTGCAGAAGCTTATTGAAACAAAGCAAAGGCGGTCCAACCAAATATTAGAGTGTGTGTGGCAACTTTTTTGTTTTGGTCAGGCTGTGTATGATTATCAGACCTGCGCATTGGGCCATGCACTTGCACCACAACTACTCAGGCGGTTCCCGTCATCTGCAGGTCTGTTTCCAGTTCTCTGCTGGTCTACACCTCTCCCCCGCTGTCCTCTTTGTTTCAGGTCTGAACAGTTTGAAAGTTAAGATTATGCTTCTCGTTAAACTAGAGGATTGCAATGTCACTTCTCCACTCCACAAACGTAATTTCATCTCACTGTAAAACCGTGAACATGAGTTCATCTAAGGCTGTCTCCATTGGAAGACGCCGTCACTCTCGTCGTAAACCGGAGGAGAGCGTGTAGTACAGTAATAGTGTTTGAGGTTGTGAGATGTTCTGCCGCTGTGACTGTTCTTTATGGCCATCTGTCTGTACATTAAACACACAGAGCTGTGCCAGACCTTTCGTGAAACTCTAGCTCGAAGGCAACAGTGTGACGTAGGCCCACGCTGTTCCCTCATGGTTTTTGTGTGTGTGTAAGACTAAAAATATAAACTTTGATCTGACTCGATGTTTTGCTGCTCCATCTCAGCATTACTCCAGTTTTGTCCCTATTATAGTCGTGTTGTCTCAGATCTGCCCCCGACTCACGCTCCATTTTTCATAACGTATTCTGGTGTGTCCCAACCAACCATCTTCCCACTGACAACACAGCCATCATCATCAGGAAGGTCATTACCCCATCAGTGTCAGCGGCGATTGGCATTTCCATAAAAGCGCCTCATTCCGGCGTCGGCAGAAATGCTTTTTTCTGAAATTATCTCGTCGCACCGTTGACATGTCATTAAACAAAGGCCCATGCTGAGCGGATGACACGGACCGAACGGACGGAAACACGCTACCCCCAGGCATCAATCATCCATTACTGCATCAATGCAACGTAATGGACAAAAGGGTCAGGATATGTGGCTCTGGAAATATTCTGTCTTTTGCTGGCCAGTGTTTTGGTCCAAAAGATTCAACATTTTATACAAACGAGATCTACCACAGTCCTCTCCATTCTAGAATCAGAATCAGAATTGTATTCATTGCCATTGTTTGAGAACAGGTTCACAAACTAGGAATTTCTTGGTACACTTGTGCAACATAAAACAGAATTTAGATACATATAAGCTATGAAAACTTTAAGACTATAAGGGGGATGCATAAATAAGATTATAATGAATAAATAATACAAAATAAAATATAATAAAAGTAAAATATACAACAACATTTGACATAGAACAACAGCGGGATTTAACGTGTATCACTGTGATCACTGCAAAAAACATTGAGGTAAGTGGTTGTGTCTGCCTTTTTGAGTTCAAACTACGTTTTATTTAAATAATAAGGTAAAAACAGTGTACCTGCTGTCGTCCTTTGTTTATTACCGAGCCCATTCCCCTAAAGAGATTGGGATTTTTCATTTATCTTTCTGCCTGCCGCAGTAGCACCAGTACATTTTTTTCCCTTCTTCATCTTCCGGGCGCTGGCAAAAAGATAGAATGAAAACACGCCGCAGGGCTGAATGAGTTTTTTTTTTTCTTGCCGAACAGCAACACACAACATCCAGTAAGAGTTGGTGCCACCAGTCAGCAAAACAATGTGCCCACCTGGGTTATAAGTGGGCCCCATGTGTGTTGGCCCATGTGGGCTGAAGTCAAACTTAACTCTTTCTACTCTAAAGAGCCAGATCTGGCTCCAGTTATGAACCCGGAATTTGGATGCACAGGGACAAAAGGGGGCGCTCTTCCAACCTTCTCAGTGTAAATGTGAATTTACTTTCTTCAGAGTTAGACTTTAGGTCAGACACCATGACTGACAGTAATATGACACTAAATGCAGTGTGCTCTTTGTTTCCAGTAATAAGGCTGCATCCTTATTGCTCTTCAGTCGCAGAGCAACAAGTAAAGAAGGAAGTCATGGAGCTTCTGCTTTAGATAGAACTTCAGACCTTTAATGTAAGAGGAAAATTCTGAAACTAAACTATGTCCATCCATCCTTCCATCCATTTTCTTCCACTGTATTTGGGGCAGGGTCACGGGGGCAGCAGTCTCAGCAGAGATGCCCAGACTTCCCGATCCATGCACACCTCCTCCAGCTGTTCTGAGGGGACCCCGAGGCGACACCAGGCCAGCTCAGAGACATAGTCCCACCAGCGTGTCCTGGGCGTTCCACGAGGGCTCCTCCCAATAGGCAATGCCTGGAGCACGTGAAGGAGCAGCAACTCTACTCCGAGCTCCTCCCGGGTAACTGGGCTCCTCACCCCTCACTTTTCATTTTGTTGCTCAATAAACGTAAACACTTCTCCACTTAAATGCCTCATGTCTTTATTGAACACTGAAGGAATACGCATGTGTTGTCTCATTAAATTGACGATGTTTTTGCCCCGCGCTGTTTCTTCCTGTGGCTTTTTTTTTACACTTTAGCAAACTACCTCCTATTGCACACAGACTTCATCAGAAAACCACTGAGCGGCTGATAATCAGAGAAGTTTACCTCCAGACAAATAAAAACAAACAGCAGAACACCCCTCCACCCCATCTCTCCATTACAGGCGCGCTGATAAAAAGACATCGATTCGCTCCGTGTGCCGCGCCACACGCCGAGGAGACAAATTACGTATCGGATTGTGATTACCGTGCGGCGTCTGAAGGTAGTTATTAAGCTGCAGATGGAGCTCATGAATCTGATTGGACGTGATGCAAATTCCCATCGGAGGGCTTACGAATGCGCGTCCTGCCCGTGTTACCGTCTCCTGCCTCTCAATTAAAGAGGTTGTGGTTGTTAGAATTATTCTCTCACAGTAAAGAACGTCGTATATCGGGGTATAGAGAAGTCGGCTGTTTCCTCCTGGTCACAAAACGAGAGCCGAGTTTCTCTGTGTTGACCCAAACTCGATCAAATGACATTGCTGGTTGGCATATTTACTTAACAAGGGAGTCTGCAAGTCCTTTCTGAGGAGATTTTCGTAGGATGCCACATTATTTTCCACATTAAAGGAGTCCAAGTGTTTCCTTGACTGTAAGCAATAAAATTGAGTTAAGTGATTGCAATTGCCTTTTTGCTTTCACACAACTTACTTTTCAACTTCTTCGGGGTGCCAGTTTTGGCCTGGGCATTTGGACGCAACTGGACACAAGGAGGCGCCCTTCGAACCTTCTCAGTGCAAATGTGAATTGACTTTCTTCAGAGTTAGACTTCAGGTCAGACACCATGAGTGACAGTAACAATTCAATTGTATTGATTACAATCAAGGAAACACTTCTTACAGTATATCCTGTTTGCATGATGGTGTCACTACCAGGGCTAGACAGAGAGCCAACAAAATAGTGATGTTCATAACCGACCAGCTCTTTGAGGTGAATGGTTCAAACCGGTTCTCAATATTGAAAAGAGTCTGATCTTTTTTTCAGTCAATTTGATCCAGAACTCCCCAGAATGAACATAAGAATCAGTCTGACGATGGAGCAGGCGACACAAGTGAAAGCTTTTTGCAATAAAGTCAAAGCTAAACGCACTAAAGATGATTTGTCAGACAGTTGCAGTCTCTTTTTATTAGTTGTGGCGTAAGATATCATTCACAAACACGTTTTTCAAAGCATGATTATCAGTCCCACTGTAAATTGAGATTATTTAAATAAAAACAAGTGCCTTTTATCGATCATGTCTTAGAGTGAGTTATCTGGCTGGGTGCCATGCCATTGGTCCGACAACCCATTAGTGCGACATCTCATCTATTCTGAAAATGTACCATTGAGCAGAAGTGCCATTAGTCTGACATCTCTAACCCATTTGTGTTGTGGATTAGAGAGCCATATACAACCATTGGCCCTAACCTTAAGGTCAGTGGACTCTTGCCTAAACCTAATTTTATTTTTCAACCCCTACTCAATGGGACATTTTCGGAATAATGAGACGTCAGACTAATGGGCTGACCCCATCTGGCTGGTGTCATTAAAAAGAGCCAGTCTTTTAAACGGCTCTTTGAAATGAAGGGTTTCTAAAAACTGGTGCATATTCAAAAGCAAAGTGAACACAACAGGCAACCTTTAAACAGTGTATACTATTTCAAAACTGCAGTTGAATGTGTCTTTGTATAGTTGACAAACTCATTAGATCTGAAGCCAAAGTAGTGCTTTTTGATGACATTTAAGGTCTTTATTTTCGTGTCCCAGAGAACATGAGACATCAAGAAGCTACACCTTTGTTGCCTAAATTTCTTGATTAAACTGTGAATTACAGCACTATCTTGTGGTTCGTAACTCAAAGTGGAGGGAGCGAAATGGACGAGGATGTGATTAAAGGGACATGGAGAGAGGTAAGATGGCAGATTCTCCACACTGTTTAAAAGCACCTTGTACACAAACCCATTCAGATCTCAAGTGTTTTCAGCCCCAGTGAACACCGAACAGAATGTGGAGCTAAAGTGTAGTGTGTAAAGAGGCAAAAAACAAAGCCAAAGGCAAGACATGGGCAAACTAAAGCCCGACTAAGTTCTCACCAACACCTCAGTTTGGAAAAAATAAATTGTCAAGCAAGTTATATGGGGATGATTACAATAATAATATGTGTTTCCTTTTTTGGCTATTTTGAAAATATGCAAAAGTGTGATTAAATGAATCCTATTATTATTATTATTTTCAACTTAATAAAGTTAAATTGCTCCTAAATAGTAACCTGGTTATCGCCAGACTAAATATATCACAAGTGATATTTAGTCTGGGGACCACCAATTCATTTTCTCATAGGAGAGGTGGTGTTTACGATTGTCCATAGCCGTTTACGAATGTCTATCATGCGTCTGCACGTAGCCATCGTATCCGATGATGTATGACGTACTCGCTGTAAAGTTTCGAGCTAAACTATTTAGAACACGGTCTAAAGCTTGATCGAAAGATCGCGTCTGCTGCTGTCATGTTGGATCCATAAATAAACGTGTTTGGTTTTCTTAATCCGTAAACAAACTACAAGCTTCCGTATGTCGAATAGTGCGTCATCGTCTTGCCGTCCCTCCTCGTTTTGTGATTGGTCCCCAAATCCGTGCGAAGATTTCGGCCATGGTCCCCAGATTGTTGTGCAGTTCGAAATGATTCGAGCGCACACAGCAGTCTGGGTATCCCCAGGCTACCTAAATAGCAGAATGCCATTATACTATGTTATAAATGACACCATTTTGCCAATGCAGAGCCGTGTTTATCCTCTTTGCTCTGTACTGCACACTGAGCCCTGATTAGACCTGGTTTAGTCCAGTTTCCGACCTGCTCACCGCTCTTTCATTTATGTATTTATTTTGAAAATGAATAGGAAACAGCATAAGGCTGCACTTTGGAAACCCCTGTTCTAAACTGACAACTTCGATGAATTGGCTAAATAGGTAGAGCTGCATCACTAGTCTCACTGATCTATTTTGTTTATTTTTTTGTATATTTTTAGCTATTACCTTGCCCGCTTGTCAATACTGTATTTGTTTTGTGACCCCAAACAACTGCTATTGGCTTCTTCCGTGTGACAAAATCCCCCAATTTAGCCCATGTGTGAAATAGCCAAGGGAGCAGCACCTATGTAAATGTTAGCGTAAGCTAAGCGCTAAAAATGTATGTCACAATTTCCTTAGTCCTGGTTCACAATTTTGATTTTCACACTTCACTGTGACTGCTCAAATCCCTGTCATTCACTGAGAACTTGACCATGCTGACCAGCTGCAGCAGTGAGTGGAGAAAAGTGTCTGTATTTGGGCATACTGTAGATCTGGACTAAACACTAAAAAAGAACACTGAATCACGTAATTGTAATCTCTCTCAAATAGCAGATTGTTATCAGCGTACGATTTTGTGTTACTTTGTGTCTTTTACAAGAAAGTAGGTTAGAAATGTTTTATAAAAAAGGCATGTGGCATCGCATAATAATGTCAAAAACAGCCAGAACCGTGACTGTGGGACCTTTCCATGCGGTGTAGCATCTCTCAAAATATTAAAGTCTGCATCCAAGTTGTATCCGATGTTTTGTTATTGCTCCAAACCCCAGCAGACAGACTGTAGCTCATGCGCTGATGTTCGGGCGGGGTTGTCCCTCTGCACCTGTCAGTTTGATGCCTTCTTTGCTGTTTTTTTCTGTTTCGTGACTTTTACTTCCATTGTTTTGACAAAGTGACTGCTTCACGCCAGAGTCTGAACATTCATCCACCGCACGCCTGGGCTTACTGTACATGCCGGTTTATAAAGATCGACACGGTGGGGCTGTCACAGAAACAGTGAAGTGAGTAACTTTGGGTTTTCTGAGCGAGGACAGCAACAGTTAATATCTATATAGCGCTTATGTGACAATGGGGTATTACATCAACACATCAATTTTAACATCCTGTGTCAAAATGAGTCCACACTCCATGAGTTACTTTGAATTAACTCTCTTCAGAGTTTAACTTCAGGTGAGACACCATGAGTAACAGTAAGATGAAACTAAATAGGCTACAATGTGCTCTTTATTTCCAGTAAAAAGGCTGAGGCCTTTATTGCTCTTCAGTCTGTCACAGACCGACAGGTGAAGAAGGATGTCATGGAGATTCTGCGTTAAACAAATCTTCAGACTTCTGCTGAGTGGAAGAATCAAGTACTGAAACTGAATTTGTTTATTTATTATCAAGTATTGGAGGGAAAGAAACAGCATTAATTTGTTTAGAAAACACATTAACTTCTATCCAGTGTAGTAAGTCATGTGTGACCCAGTTCCTCTGAGTCTTCATCTTTATTACTATCCTGGTTAAATAAAGGTCAATATTAATACTAATAAATTACGGATTAGTTATAGCAATAACTATTCTTTCTAGGATCCACATAAAATAACAACACAAACATGAACAATAACACACTAGTCCATATGTAAACAAAAGTAGGTTATGGTGCATTCATGTGGACTGGGGAGCTCGTATTCCCGAGATGTGACATCATTGTCCCCAGTTGGTTTGTGTTCATGTGGTTTTTTATGTGGGAAAGTGGGGATTTTGATTTCCTCAAATAAAAACGATCTTTCATCATTGATTAGTGCTTATTAAAAAATAACATGTAAATTCCCTTTTTCCTAGCACTGATGTCAGGCATTTTACTCACAATTTTGTTATTACGAGGATGACACAGCTAACACTAGACTAAAAAAAAAGGCTCACATTAGACGATAAAAGAACAAATCAGCTGATTTTCACAGTGAATGCGGAAGTGGGGAAGCTCGTTTTGACTTGAGTTCCCCAGTGGTTTTCCGCAGTTGAACGAGCATTCACGCGCATTCCCCAACTGGGGAAGTCGTTCGCCCGAGTTCCACATGAACGCACCAATAAGCTGACATTATCAGTTATACAATTTAAACAGAAACAAGCATTAGTTTGGCAAGTACTTTAAACTTTAATTTTTAGAACAATGTCCTTCAAGTGTGGCCTTTTTTAACTACTCTTTACTGATCTGTGTTAAATATGGAGGCAGCTCTACATGCACTGCCTTCTTCAAAGCATTACTTTTTGGTAAAGGTCATGGTGAATCATGACAGATGTGGACAGGACTGTGGTAGATCAACTTTTAATTGAGAGAAAATAGTTAATATAGTAACTGGTGTTTTAGAAAATAACCTCATGAGCTTCTTCTGTAACATAATCCTGTCCACATCAGTCCTGCTGCACCACGGCTCTGAAGTTTTGTCTAAAGCAGAATCTCTATGACTTCCTTCTTCACCTGTCGGTCTGTGACAGACTAAAGTGCAATGATTTTTACTGAAAACAAATAGCACATTGTATTAAGTGTCATGTTTATGGTCACTCATGGTGTCTGACCTGAAGTGTAAGAATTAATTCACATTTACACTGAGAAGTTGTGAACTGCAGTATATCACTGTAATAAGTGTTTCCTTGACTGAAAGCAACACAATTGAGTTAAGGGGTTGCATTTGCTTTTTTGCTTTCACACAACTTATTTTTCAACCTCTTCGGGGCTTAATAGTGAGCTCTTTGTTTCCAATAAAAAGGCTGAGGCCTCATTGATTTTCACTCACAGACTGAGATGTGAAGAAGGAAGTCATGGAGCTTCTGCCTTAGACAGAACTTCAGACTTCTGCTGGATATAAGAGTTATATCATATTCTGAAACTCAAATATGTATTTATGGAAAATTATTATTATAATTACAAAAAGTAAACCTTGTGAAAATCCTGTATGATTAAAATATTAGTTAATTATTAATTACTCTCTTTCCAGAACAAACCCATATCATTTGTATCTGTTGTAGAGTCATGTTCGTCCCGGTTCCTCTGAGTTGTGGTGGGTCATGGTGGACAGGACTGTGGTAGATGTACTTTTTCTTTGGAGAAAATAGTTACTATAGTAATTGTGTTGAAGAAATGACCCTCATGAGTTTCTTCTGTAACATCTGTCCACATCAGTCCTGGTGCACCACGACTCAGAGGAACCGGGAAAAACATGACTGCAGCAGATACAAATTATATGTTTTTGTTTTGAAATTAGAGTAACTAATAGTTAACCAAATTTAATCACATTTTTCACACTTCTCACAAAGGAGTACTTACATTCCAATCTTATTCTTACATTCAGAAGAGTCTGAAGATCTGTCTAAAGCAGAAGCACGATAACTTCCTTTTTCACGTCTCTGTGACTGAAGAGCCTTTTACTTAACACAAATAGCACATTGTATTTAGTGTCATGTTACTCTCAGTCATGGTGAATGACCTAAAGTCTAACTGAAGAAAGTCAATTCACATTCAAACTGAGAAGGTTGGAAGGGCGCCCCCTTGTGCCCAACTGCGTCAAAATGCCCGGACCAAAACTGGCACCCCGAAGAGGTTGAAAAATAAGTTGCGTGAAAGCAAAAAGGCAAATGCAACCACCTAACTCAATTGTATTGCTTTCAGTCAAGGATACACTTATTACAGTGCACCAGACAGTGTCAAATTAACACTGGAGCATAAAAAGGCTGTGTGGATATTTTGTTTCAGCTCTTTTCCATCTTTTAACCGACAAAGTGCAAGATCGTGATAAAGAAGATAATTGTCATACCTTCAAAAAGCAAAATACCCGGTCTTTAAAGAATCATTTGTCAATAGTAAAGAAGTATATAATAATAATAATAATAGTAAAAACAGACAGGGCTTTCATCCTCCTCTGCTGTAAAAGTCGCCTTGCCTCTCACACGGTCCCGCTCTGCCTCCCCCTCACATGGTCCCGCAGTTTAAATCACATTACGCTCTATCAGGCCTCGCCCTCCGCTCCACGAGCCATTACCTGCTCCATTTTAAGGAGATCACTTCCGTAATGACTGCAGCTGACTGGAAACGAGGGCACCTGCCTTCCGGCCACACACTAATGTCCGCCGAGACGGGCCATTATCGAAGAGTGGATACACTGCACACAGCCATGTTCCTGTGCTCACTGTTTACTCGCAGCTTTTGGCAGAAGCATAGAACCCCCCGCAACACACACTTTGTAATAACTCTGAAGAGAGTAAATTCAGTAACAGTGGTAGGTTGGAAGCATATAGACACCCAACAGTGTGAAATTAACACTGGGACACTTGCTGTAAATCTGCTCAACATTTCTAATCATATGCTAATCTAAACAACAGCGTGTCACAAACTAATTAACTGCAGCCGAATTGACAACTAAATAATCCTGAACATGTACCGTGGGATTTGCTCCATTGTTAACCGCCAGTGGACTCTTCAGAGAAGAAAACTAACAGGTTTCGCCTGATGTGACAAAGCCAAATGCTGTCAAAAGACGAGATTATGTGTAGGCAAACTCAATCAGTTTGTCCTGGTAGTGGTTTGTGGTGGTTTGAGCTCGGGTGACATACAATTTGAGGACATTTGCCCACCCCTTTCCCGTGACATGCCATCACCTCAACGTCATCGCGACCCTGAGGATGATCATATCATGGTTTTCTTTGGCCTTAGCCTGGTCTTACCACACCCTCATTCTCATTTCGTTCAGAGGGTTTGGATCTTCACAATTGAGCTCCGTTTTCAGGTGGGAGGGGTGAACTCTTTTTAACTCCCCCGGTCACTCACTCACTGACCAGCAAGAGGAGCAGTGGGTTGGGAAAACTGGATTTAAACAAGGAAAAATACTGTATTACTGAATTACAATCTTTCCAAAAACGTAGATCGCCATGGGAATCTGACCAGGTTTCGTTTAGCATCTTTATCATCATATCACCCAGCCCGAACGATGAAATCCTAAGAATTTACATAAAATGTAAATGGTCTCAACGTACATAGCGCTTTTCTACCTTCATTAGGCCCAAAGCACTTTACAGCAAGGAACCAGTCACTCATTCATACACCAATGTATGCCGACACTGGAGGCAAAGTGGGTGAAGGGTCTTGCCCAAGGATACAACAACAGTGTGCACCTGCAGGATCTGGGATTCGAACCCAGACCTTCTAAAACATGAGATGACCTGCTCTACCATCTGTGCCACCTTCGCCCCAAAATGTGTATGTTAAAACTGTGTATGGCATGTTGTGTACCTTTGAGGCTAAAGTAGACGTAGCTCTCTGCACAGCAAATGTTCCAGTGTTAATGTGACACTGTTTGGTGTCTATATGAGTCCAACCTTCTCAGTGTTAATGTGAGTTGACTCTCTTTCAGAGTTAGACTGAAGGATAGATAATCTGACACCATGAGTGACAGTAACGTGACGTTAAATAGAATGTGTTCTAAATTTCCAATAATAAGCCTGAGGCCTCATTGGAGTCTGTCCTAGACTGACAGGTAAAGATGCAGGAATATGTGTCATTCAACGAATGTCTAGGACTTCAGCTGGAAGTACGCATTAGAAACATTAACATTAATAACAGTTAGGTTAGAGGAAAGAATCAAACTGTGTATGTATATATATATGTGTATTTATGTATGTATATGTGTATATATATATATGTGTGTGTATATGTATATGTATATGTATTTGTATGTGTATATATATATATAATTATTTTAAAACACTCTCAATCTGTATCTGATGTAGGGTCATGTGTGTCCCTGTTCCTCTGAGTCAGGGTGGACCATGACTGATGTGCACAGGTCTATGTTACAGCAGACTGCACTCAAGGGTTACTATATTTTCTCCAAATTAAAACTGTGGATACCATAGTCCTGTCCACATCTGCTGTGGTCCAACCTGACTCGGAGGAACAGGGACACACATAACAGATACAGTTCGAGAGCTTTTAAAAATGTATATACAGTTTTATTCTTTCCATTAATCTGTTATTAATGATTGCTTGATTTTCAGTTTTTAATTTGTACTTCCAGCTGAAGTCCTACACTTTCGTTGAATGACAATTTTTCCTGCTTCTTTACCTGTCAGTCTAGGACAGACTGAAGTCCAATGAGGCCTCAGCCTTATTATTGGAAATAAAGAACACATTCTATTTAACGTCATGTTACTGTCACTGATGGTGTCAGATTCTCTATCCTTCAGTCTAACTCTGAAGAGAGTCAACTCACATTAACACTGAGAAGGTTGGACTCATATAGACACCAAACAGTGTCACATTAACACTGGAACATTTGCTGTGTGCTCATCAGTGCACGTACTGTACTTTCATCAGAAACTCAGACATTTTCATGTTGAGAGTCTGTTTGGACCTGGGAGTTCGAGTTGCTCACGCCCAGCCACAGATTCACTGTCCCCAAATATTAAAAGATAAAAAAAAAAAAATGTTATCCCAGCTGCCGTTGGAATTTCAAACCAGGATTTCTCATTCCATTGTCATTGTATTTTTACTATTGTTATTTGTGAATGAGTTTGGATGCGCTTGCAAACCAAATTGTCCTTCGTCGATAATTAGAGCTCTTGGTCTGTTAATTTGACGATGCAAGCTTCCTCTAATAAGAATCAAATGAATCAAATTGGTGACGGCATTTTACATCACCTGACCAACTGCAGCAACCACAGTTAATTACATCCAGGTAAAGGACACTTCTTTTGGAGGTCAGGCAGTGTATGTGAATCGAATACAATGAAGGATCTTAATTATATTATGATCAATCCGTCCGGCAAAGAAAGTGTATTATTCAAAGTGCTTTACAGAACAAAGAGGTGTTAAGGAACCTAAAATTATATTCAAAAAGCTAATATGTAAGGGATAATGTATAGAACGCTGATCATTATCAAGAAAATAAGTACCGACCGGTCTTGTTTCTCCCTGAAACATACGTTATCCCGCTTATTATACAGCTATTTGCCAACAGAACACACACAAAATAAACTTCATACACTTTTATGAAGGCTGAAAGGTTTATTTAATGATTTCCGCTTCAAATAGTTCCCAAAAGTTTGCGCGTTGCTTGGCAACGTTTTTTGTGATTCCTGGCAGTGTGGCTAGGCTAGGCTAGGCAGTGATTCCCCCAACTTCTCTCGCAGAGACGGGGACAGAAATAGTGTCCTCTTGCGGTGATATGAAAGACCTGTATTACAAGCACAAACTCCATTGCCATTGGCAGCAGTCATTATTTTTTTCAGAGGTCCTCTAGCAGAAAATAATGACCGGTAGAACATTGGAAAATCCCATACAAGTCAATGGAGCTTGCATTGTGACGTGCCGTATAATAAGCTAATATAATATTGAAATAATTAAAGATGATGTGTTTATTGATTGATCGTTGAGTGGGGAATGAAAGATTAAAAAAAAAACTTCTAGTCACAGCTAAATAGAACTGTTTTCAATCTGGATTTGAGCATTGGCAGAGTTGAGATCTTTTTTCACATCTTCACCCTCACCGTGTTTAGTCCTGACTCTGGGACCAGCAAGATCACCCCATGCAGTTCATATGGCTCGAACATGTCAGAGATGTACTTTAGAGCAAGCCAGACCACGAAAAACATACACTCATAGAACTCAATCTCACTTGCGTTACACAAACAGCTTTTCGGAGGTAGATTATAAATAAATTGGCACTTCTGAGATTCTGAAACAAGTGAAACCTGCAGCGGTGCATTATGCAAACGCTCCTAGGGCCTTTATCAAGCCACTGCCGTGGAGTTCTGCCCATGTCCGGCGACTTTGACCTTTTCTGTCCGCGCTTGGGCCCGTCCCGCTGTGAGGACATCATTATTCCTGCGTTCTGCTGACTCACTGTCCCCTCTGCCCCGCTCTGTCCTCGGCTCCTCAGCGTGTGTCCCCCGTGTGTCCGCCCCGTCCAACTGTCCCGTCTTCTTCGCCGTGGGACCGTCCAGATGGAGCTGCGGACACCGACCTTCCCAAAGTAACTTAAACTTTATTCAGGTTACTCACAAGAAATTAGACACGCTGAACTTGAGTTTTTCATTTCAGCTTCACTTCAAGTTTGGAACGGTAGGTATTATTACTTTTTTTTACTAGTAATGTTAACCTTACAATACTTGGGCTAGTCTCCCCACATCGGATGCTTTTAGTAGTACCAGGAGTGAAAAACAGTCACAAAGGTCACAAGGGCAGCTTTACTTATTTACAGTGAACAAATAATGCATTAAGTTGTAAAGGGAAGGGGAAAGGACTATTATAGTGCTTTCTGCATGCGACCCCAAAGTCCCCAAAGCACTTCACAAGAAGACAACTGAGCTGCCCTTGAGTTAGACTGACAGACACACAGCTGCGCATGTCTGCACCAACCAACTCCGACCATCACCATCGGTTCCCTCAGGCACCTGGCGTTCCCACATGGTCTCCCATCCAGGTTTTTTCCCCCTTATCTTTACAAAGAATTGTAGTCTGGAACCTGGTGTTATTTCCCCAGGTTCTGACAGGCATGATTGCCGGATGGATCAAATAAATCCAACAGTTCACCTGAAAACCACATTGAGAATGATATAAGATTTCAGAGAGCAATCCGCATTTGAGTCACGCGTCACAAATTTACATCTGTGATTGGATTGCTGCTTGGCAGGTTCACCGGTGGACATAGTACCAAACTGCACATTTTTGGAGAAGGTCGTATGATAAAACAATTTGGAGCATTTGGAAAAAGCACTTTATAAGACCAGGTCAGAGGTGGCGGCTCTTGGCCAGAGTGCAGCTCTTTGCATAACTGGGTATGTTTAATATAATGTGGCTCTTTGCATAAGAATCCAACCACAGTCCTACAGACCCTGTTTCCCATCTCTACACACATGAATGAGAGTCTGTATTGCTCTCCCTTTCGAGGCGGCGTGTAAAAGGTGCCCGTGCAGCAGCCTCACTCTGTAAGTTGTGATTAGTAAAGGTTGCTCAAAAAAATTGCAGACACAAATTGCCACAATTTAACTGAGTAAGAGTTCCGTCATTAGTACAATTAAAGCATACTCTAAATGATTAATGAAACCTTTCTCTTTACAAAGTAAAGTTTGCTTTAAAAAGAGCACGGTTTCATTAATGACTTAGAGTAAAGTTTACTCAAAATCAGTAGCCCCTAAAATACCTGAGCCCTTATAGGACCTGCTGTTTAGGGCCAGGCTTTTTTCAGAGTTAGACTTCAGTCAGAAACCATGAGTGACAGTAACATGACACTAAGTACAGTGTGGCCATTATATTCAGCAAAAAGGCAGAGGCCTCACTGTTCTTCAGTCTGTCACAGACCGACAGGTGAAGAAGGAAGTCATGGAGCTTCTGCTTTAGACAGAACTTTACACATGTGCTGTAAAATCTGAAACTAAAGAAAGTAGTGAATAAATTAAACATGAAATGGAAATTATTAAACACTTAAAAATATAAAAAAACACAGATAAAGGTTAAAAAAAAGTATTATCTGATGGGTCAGTTTTGTCCCGGTTCTTCTGAGTCATGGTGGACCATGACAGATGTGGACAGGACTGTGATAGATCTACTTTTACTGTGCAGTCAATAGTTACTAAAGTAACTGGTGTCAAACAAATTAACCTCATAAGCTGTCCATCTGTTCTGCTGCACCATGATAATAGAAATAATTAGGCCCGAGCGCCATCAGGGCTGGCGAAGGGGCTCTTGTAATCGTATAGATTACGCAGAGTGCGGAGCGCGCAAAACAAGCGCGAACTGCTCCCCTCCTCTCAAACACCCACTAACGCACTCCTCTCGTTGTGCACGTTCCATGCACGTGCACATGTATCAGAAAACGAATATTGTAATTGGACAGTTTGAGCTGAGCGAAGCAGAGCGCACCCCCCCAAAGTTCGCGAAGTGCTCCCCTCCTCTCAAACACTCACTAACGCACTCTTCTTGTCGTGCACGTCCCGTGCACATACATATATAATGCAAAAATCAACATTGTAATTCTTGATTTATTCACTGCTTACTTTAATTTCAGAATTTACAGCACATGTGTAAAGTTCTGTCTAAAGCAGAAGCTCCATGACTTCCTTCTTCACCTGTCGGTCTGTGACAGACTGAAGAACCGTGAGGCCTCTGCCTCTGGTTCGGTCAACTTTGGACTATGGGTGTGTTGTTTTTGGGGTTTTTGGGTTGAAATCTGTGCTGAGTACACTCGACTGTTTGCAAGCCAAAGCCCTAAGGGTCTCTTGCGCTGCTTTTAAGTCAACTCCGATCCCTGCATTACTGGTTGAAGTGGGGGAGTTTCCCTTATGCATGAGGCGGCATAAGTTGGGGGTGGCGGGGTATGGAAGGCCCTTGGCGGCAAAGTGGAGGAGGAGGAGAGCTGGGAATTTGTTAAAAAGCCAGAGAAGGAGTGTTTTATCTCTGAGGTTGCGAAGTTTGTTCAGACGTTGGGCTTGCAAAGAGATGCTGTAGTGGGCCGACTGTTCCTGTGTGGCAGCTGCCCGAGCCGGAGGTTAATACTGATTTGTTGGGTATGGTTCATATTTTCACTGATGGATCCATGGAGGAGCATAAATCAGGTTGCGGGTGGTGTGTCACGGATCCTCAGGTCAGACGGAGTGCCCGTGCTACAGATAATTTGTCAGTGGTTTTAGTGGAATTGCTCGCCATTTGGTGTGCAATGAGATGGATTGAGCTGAATAAGCCTGTTCTTGCTGTCATCTGTTCTGACTCTGCTGCAGCATTGTTGGCCCTCAGTGACAGGACTTCTGAGGCACGTCCTGACTTAGTTTTTTTATATTTTGTCATGCCTTAGTAGAGTTGAAAGTGGAGTGTTACAGTATCTGTAATATGTACCTTAGTGATCAGTGGCAAAGAGAGTGGGCCGCAGAGGTGCGAGGGAGGCATTATTTTTCCTGTCAGCCGTCCATTTCAAGTCCGGGTCGATTAACCACCTCTTGCAGGAGAGAGGAAGTTGTGCTAACAAGAGTGAGGCTTGGGCACTGTGCTCTTGCAGCGTGCTTATTCAGGGTGGGAAAGCATCCATCAGGATTGTGTGAGTGTGGAAGCATGGAAAGCGATGGCCATGTAATGTTGTCTTGCAGCAAATATACTGAGGAGAGGCGGCAGCTGTATAGTAGACTTTCTGATCTGGGGTTTTCAGTTTTTTCGTTTAAGACAATATTTTCAGTAAGAGAGAAGCAGGTGGAAGAAGCCATTCTTCTATTCCTTCACAGTACTGGCCTTTTGATAAGAATTTAGGTTTTTTAAGTTTTGATCGACGGTGGGGGGCAGCATTGCGCATTCCTGCGGGTAGCCTGCCGGAAACGAGAAGAAGAAGAAGACAGTAACATAATGCTTAATACATTGTGGCCTTTATTTTCGACAAAAAAGGCAGAGACTTCATTCTTCTTCAGACAGTCACAGACCAACAGATGAAGATGAAGTCATGGAGATTCTGCATTAGACAGAACTTCAGACTTCTACTGCATATAATATGAAACTCAAACAAGTAGTAAAATCATAAAATATACGGAAATGCATAATTACAATTACAAAATGCAAACACACAATTGATGCATATGTAGGTTATAATATCCATATATATTATCAGGGGACAAAAATCAAATATTCCTTAATAATAAGTGTGAAAATCCTGAATTTAAATAATTAAAATATTTAATCGTTTTTTTTAATTAATTACTTTCATTCTACAAAAAAAAAAAACTTGTCAACTATATCTTATGTAGAGTTATGTGTGTCCCGGTTCCTCTGAGTCATGGTGGGTCATGGTGGACCATGACAGATGTGGACAGGACTGTGGTAGATCTACTTTTAGAAAATAGTTACTGTTGTAATTGTTGAAGAAATGAACCTCATGAGCGTCGGCTGTAACATCTGTCCAGCTGCACCACGACTCAGAAGAACTGGAACAAACATGACTCTACAGCAGATACAAATCACAAGGGTTTTTTAATATAAATGGCATACTTATTAAATAATACTTTAATTTAAATCATTTATTTTTACATTTTGCAGAAGTATAAAAAATCTAACTAAGTCAGAAGCTCCATGACTTCCTTCGTCATGTCTCAGTCTTTGACTGAGGAGTGATGAGTAGGGATGGGCAACACGAAGCTTCATGAAACACCAAAGCATTTGAAGCGATTGTGCCGAAGCTTAGAAACACAGTTCGAAACAGACTCCACAGTGACATCAAGTGGCAATGTTTCAGTACTACAACATTCACAAAGGTTCAGCCGAGAGATGAAACACTACACCAGTGGGTGCTACGGGGCTCAAGCATACACCCACATTTTTGGCTGTTTTTGTTTAGTTATTATTTCTCTTGCTTTTTTTTTTTATTTTTTATTTTGAGCAGTTTACATTTTAACACCATTCATATTCACATTATTCTATTACAGGAGCTCAAAAAAAGGAGTAGGCTGAAGCCAGAAGCTTATATATACGCCTACCCCGTAATCAATATAATAAACATTTACATTTCCCGGTGATACTGCACAATCCGTCTATATCCAAAATAATAATTCAGAAAACAAAAAAACAAAACAACAAAAAAAGCTCAATTCCAGAGGCGGGTAGTACTCAATTACATTTACTCAAGTACATGGCCTTAAGTAACTTTTAAAAGTAATGTACTTTTAGAGTATTTTATCCATACAGTACATAACATTTCTACTGTACTCTTGCGTGAATAAAAATAATAGTTAAATTTTCCATCCAAATAAAAGTTTCAAAACAGCATCAAGAAACAACATTTACCTATGGATTACTACAATGAATCTTCTTTAAGTTTATCATTAAATAGACATCAAACAAAACTTATTTCTACAGAGTCCAAACTGGAGAAATTTACGGATTATATATCGGACTTGATCACAAACTGAACAATGATTTAATTGGTAACAATTATTTTGTAGCTTTGTATAATAGTTGTACTGTATAAAAGTCAACTAAATCATACAGTTTTAATAGATTAGATTGCAGAAATAATTTGTTGGAGTGCTCATAATATCCAGCCTTGTTAATTGTTCTGATTGCTCGTTTCTGGAGTAAGAAAAGGGAATGTAATGAACTTTTATAATTGTTACCCCAAATTTCTATACCATATGTCAGATACGACATGACCAGAGAACAGTACAGCAGATGAAGCGCTTTGTACTCCAGCACATGCTTAGTTTGATTAATCACTGCAATACATTTTGATATTTTATTTTGAATGTGTCTGATGTGCGGTTTCCAGTTCAGTTTATCATCAATAAGCATCCCCCAAAATTTGTTTTCAGACACCTTTTCTATTGTAATACCATTTATAGTGATTGCCCGATCCTGATATGTAAATTTACCAAACATCATTATTTTAGTTTTATTTAAATTTAGTGAGAGCTTATTAATATCCATCCATGATTTTTATCTTAGTCAATTCCAGATTTGCTATATCAATAAGATTGTTGTAATTATCATTAGAATAAAAAATATTGGTGTCATCAGCAAATAATATCATTCTTAACACTTTAGACACATTGAATACATCGTTTATATAGAGATTGAACAATTTAGGACCCAATATAGATCCTTGAGGAACACCACAAACTATGTTTTGACATTTTGACTCCCACTCCCCCATCTTAACAAACTGCTGTCTCTCTGTTAAATAGCTCTGCATCCAGTTCCCAGCCACTCCTCGAATACCATATTTTTCCAATTTATTAAGTACAATGGAATGATTAATTGTGTCAAAGGCCTTTTTTAAATCAATAAATATTCCTATTGCAAATTTCTTCTTATCAAGCTTTGTAGTTATTTCTTCCACAGCTTCCAGAATTGCCATTGTAGTAGATCTCTTTTCTCTAAAGCCATATTGACTTTCATTCAATATCCCACATGTATCAATAAATTTTTCCAACCTTTTGCAAAAAACTTGTTCTAATATTTTTGAAAATTGGGGGAGCAGAGAGACTGGTCGATAGTTTGTGAAGATGTTTTTGGATCCATCTTTGTATAAGGGTATTACTTTGGCGATTTTCATTTTATTGTGGAACGTTCCAGTTTGAAGAGACAGGTTACATATATAAGTTAAGGGTTTAACAATAGTGTTGATTACTTTTTTCACTATTATCATATCTAAGCCATGACAATCAATCGAGGATTTGTTTTTACATTTATTAACAATGTTAAGGATCTCAAACTCACTCACACCGGAGAGAAAAATGGTCTTTGGATTCCTTTTTATAAATGAAAGTTTATCATTATTATGCTTTGGAATTTTCTCTGCCAATTCAGTTCCAATGTTTACAAAAAAAAATAATTGAATTTATTTGCTATATGCTGCATATCCGAGTTTTCTTCATTGTTGATAACAAAGGAATCTGGATATGAATTCTTCCTTTGGTTAGCTTTCAATAATCCATTTAATATGCCCCAAATCCCTTTCATACTGCTTCTATTCTCATTTAATCTATCTGTGTAGTACTTTTTCTTGTTTACTCTTATAATATTTGTTAATTTGTTCTTATATGATTTGTAGCAATTTTCAGCTTCTTTTGTCCGTAGTTGAATACATTTTCTATATAGATCATTTTTCTTTTTACATGCATTTAGTAAGCCTTTCGATAACCAGGGACATTTCGTGAATTTCTTCTTTTTATATTGTTGCACGGGGCAATGCATGTTGTACAGTAAACAAAACCTTTCTAAAAAATATACCATAGGCGTTATCCACATTTCCCTCTGCATACACACAATTCCAGCTTTGTTTCAATAGGTCAATTTTAAATTTATTTATTGCATCCTCTGATCTTAACCGTACATTAACATAAACAGGATTTTGACTAATATCTTTATTTTTATAGTTATCATCATAAATTGCAAAAACTGGTAAATGGTCCGATATGTCACATATCATCAATATACTGGCTTTAATATATTCTATCTTATTTGTAAAAATATTGTCTATGAGTGTGGCACTATTTTCTGTTACTCTACTGGGCCGAGTTATAGTTGGAAATAGGTTCATACTGTACATTCGATTCACAAATTCATCCATTACTGCATGTTTATTTGGATTCATCAAATCTATATTAAAATCACCACAAATGAATAGTGTTTTATTTATGTTTGAATACAGTTTCTCTATCCATTCAGTGAATATTTCAATACTTGAGCCCGGTGGTCTATATATGCAATTCATGATTATATATTTTTTCTTTTCACAAGAGATTTCGATTGTGACACAATCTAGAACATCACTTATTGTTAGTGACATACTTTCCACTTGTTTGTACTTGATTGAAGTATGGACATATATAGCCACACCACCACCTGTCTTATTTTCTCTATTCACATAGTTCAGATCATAACCATCCATTTCAAATTGAATACCTTTATTTTCCTTAAACCATGTTTCAGATATTGCTACAATACTATAAGGATGTTTAATTTGCTGTAAATATTCTTTTATGTGGTTAAAGTTTGCGTACATACTTCTACTATTGAAGTGTATGAATGACAAAGTCTCATCTGAATTGATCATATTATATTCTTTCTCCGAATAGTATTTACAATCAATGTCCTGAAGAGAAAAAAACATATTATCAGGGTCCATTTCAAAGTCTGGATCATGTTCATTGAGATTAGTGCTGTCATTTAACCCCAACTCAAGGTGTTCATTGTCCATAATCCTATGAAGTATTCCTAGGTCCTGATAGTCACTGTTAGGAAGAGCGTTGCAAAAGGATGTCATTTTCGTAGGTCTCAGGTTATAGACCCTGCAGTTACCTCAGTCAAATTTATTCAGCTCCTCCATACTTCTTACAACCAAGACCTTTGCATGCTTGGGGGCTCCATTAAGTTTGATAAAAACTTTACAGTTACTCACCCAAGTGCTTTGGATCTTATTTTGCTTCCTTAGGTACCTGGCTTTTCGAGCAATTTCTCCATTCTTCTTCGTTAAGTGATCGTTCAAGTACACATTTGTCCCTTTTAAGTTCCTTCCTTGTTTCAGCAACGCAATTTTCTTTTTCCTTCTTTGTTGTCGATGTCGTTGTTGTTTTTGTTTTTCAGTAGGCTTATGTGTGAGTTGCCCTCCCTGTGCCCTTTGGCTATTTCAGTTATCCTTCATTCAGTGTATGCTTTAAATCAACGTAAACATAAAAAATAAAAATAAAAGACACCCACCTCTTTGGGCGAAGTTGCCTTGTCAACAATATGATTCAATAGATATAACCCGTAAATCACGAGTGTTCTTTGATTCTCTTCTCACATGCGAGCATGGTCGGCCCATTATTGACTTAATAATGGGGTTTGTCAGATCAAGACTCGTCTATTTTCTTTGGTTCGGTCGTTTGATTTCAAACATAAATCGACACCTATGACCATCTTATTCAGTATTGTCGCCGATTAAATTTGATTAGACCTACGTCTCACATAAGGTCAGCCATACTACTACTACTACTACTACTACTACTACTACTACTACTACTACTACTACTAATAATAATAATAATAATGATCATAGTATTTTAAATTTCAAAAACTATTCAGTCAAGCTTTTATTTGCACATATTAAAACGGCCACAAGTACATACAGTGAGGAAAATAAGTATTTGAACACCCTGCTATTTTGCAAGTTCTCCCACAGTGCATGTCCACTGTGAGAGACATAATCTAAAAAAAAAAATCCAGAAATCACAATGTATGATTTTTTAACTATTTATTTGTATGATACAGCTGCAAATAAGTATTTGAACACCTGTCTATCAGCTAGAATTCTGACCCTCAAAGACCTGTTAGTCTGCCTTTAAAATGTCCACCTCCACTCCATTTATTATCCTAAATTTAGATGCACCTGTTTGAGGTCTTTAGCTGCATAAAGACACCTGTCCACCCCATACAATCAGTAAGAATCCAACTACTAACATGGCCAAGACCAAAGAGCTGTCCAAAGACACTAGAGACAAAATTGTACACCTCCACAAGGTTGGAAAGGGCTACGGGGAAATTGCCAAGCAGCTTGGTGAAAAAAGGTCCACTGTTGGAGCAATCATTAGAAAATGGAAGAAGCTAAACATGACTGTCAATCTCCCTCGGACTGGGGCTCCATGCAAGATCTCACCTCGTGGGGTCTCAATGATCCTAAGAAAGGTGAGAAATTAGCCCAGAACTACACGGGGGGAGCTGGTCAATGACCTGAAAAGAGCTGGGACCACCGTTTCCAAGGTTACTGTTGGTAATACACTAAGACGTCATGGTTTGAAATCATGCATGGCACGGAAGGTTCCCCTGCTTAAACCAGCACATGTCAAGGCCCGTCTTAAGTTTGCCAATGACCATTTGGATGATCCAGAGGAGTCATGGGAGAAAGTCATGTGGTCAGATGAGACCAAAATGGAACGTTTTGGTCATAATTCCACTAAACGTGTTTGGAGGAAGAAGAATGATGAGTACCATCCCAAGAACACCATCCCTACTGTGAAGCATGGGGGTGGTAGCATCATGCTTTGGGGGTGTTTTTCTGCACATGGGACAGGGCGACTGCACTGTATTAAGGAGAGGATGACCGGGGCCATGTATTGCGAGATTTTGGGGAACAACCTCCTTCCCTCAGTTAGAGCATTGAAGATGGGTCGAGGCTGGGTCTTCCAACATGACAATGACCCGAAGCACACAGCCAGGATAACCAAGGAGTGGCTCTGTAAGAAGCATATCAAGGTTCTGGCGTGGCCTAGCCAGTCTCCAGACCTAAACCCAATAGAGAATCTTTGGAGGGAGCTCAAACTCCGTGTTTCTCAGCGACAGCCCAGAAACCTGACTGATCTAGAGAAGATCTGTGTGGAGGAGTGGGCCAAAATCCCTCCTGCAGTGTGTGCAAACCTGGTGAAAAACTACAGGAAACGTTTGACCTCTGTAATTGCAAACAAAGGCTACTGTACCAAATATTAAGATTGATTTTCTCAGGTGTTCAAATACTTATTTGCAGCTGTATCATACAAATAAATAGTTAAAAAATCATACATTGTGATTTCTGGATTTTTTTTTTTAGATTATGTCTCTCACAGTGGACATGCACCTACGATGACAATTTCAGACCCCTCCATGATTTCTAAGTGGGAGAACTTGCAAAATAGCAGGGTGTTCAAATACTTATTTTCCTCACTGTATGTGTCATAATTTTGAATTCAGTGCTTCTGATGAAATCTAAATGTGTTTGAAATAAATTCACTTTTCATCAGGCTATTATTTGGTGTGTGTGTCTGTATGTGTTATATTGTCATAAATAAAGACAGAAGGGGTTTATAGTTTCACATTTCAAGATTTTTATTCAGAAATCCCCGTTGCTGCTATCTCTCTGGCCTCTCACAAAACCCACAAGGGACAGATGTGCTGACGTCTTTTAAACTTTATGGGAGATAGGTTGAGACAGGTGCGCTGTTCTGTGGTTCGTTGAAACTCCGGTCAATCAAATGCGTGTTCGGCACATGGGTGCCCCCTAGTGAAACATTTGCAAAACAGCGGGGTTTCATGAAACGTTTCTCGATCCAGTCACGTGACATGCGCGGTTTGAACCTTGTTTTGAAGCAGTGTTTTGACACGCATGCGCCATGAGCCTTCAAATCCCGTGGTTCAAGACGGCCATCCCTAGTGATGAGGCCTCAGCAGACTAACAGAAAATAAAGGGCTCACTATTAGTGTCATGTTACTGTCACTCATGGTTTCTGACCTTCCGTGTGACTCTGAAGCCAATCAAATCACAGTGACTCAGAGAAGCTTGGGCTCAAATGTGACCAAACATGAAGAGCCAAGCTCTGAGACACAAGAGCTTGGCGTTACACTGTGTAGGTCAGACACCATGAGCGACATGATGCTACAAGCGTGCTCTTTATTCAAACCTAAACCGGAGGACTCATTGCTCTTCAATCTGTTATAAGAGCAGCAAAAGTTTCTTCTGCGCCTTCAAAATTAAGGGGAAACAGGGTACTGTATTATTTGTATTACTTGTACAAAAACAACAACAACAACAACAACAACAACAACAACAACAACAACAACAATAGGACCTACTGTATACTCAATAAGTCCAATCAACCCCAATGGCGTTGACCCTAGTCGAGTGTATCACGTTGGATAAACACAATTGCTTAAGGCGAGACACTGCAGGTCAATAGGGGGAACAAATACATGTAGAGATATCAAATTGAAACTTTTGCTGAACATCACTGATATAAATATATGAAAAAATGTATTGCATTTTTTCTGCCATTTTATGTTTTCATATAAAAATAAGACATTTTGTACATGGAAATGGCCAAAATTGCCTATATTTTGGGCAACAAAATAATAAGAATAATGGATTGAGCCAGATTAAAATTTATGGTTTCATTTTATTGACATATTAGTAACTAAGATTTTCTTCAGAGGGGATTTTGGATATATTGTTTAGTTTTTCAATTAACTAGAAGTGAAAAAATCTATTAAAAAATCAAATTCCACCTGTTTTTTTTCTTTTTTCTATTTGGGTTCAAAGCGGAATAAATCAGGCTTGGAATTAGATATTAAAAAATCCCTCTGAAAAAACCTTCAAAATATTGTTAAGTTCAAGACTGGAAAGTTTGGAGTCTGTATGAGCGACTATAAGGGCTCACCCGCTGCCCGAGTGGGGCCTTATCCTCATTCAGAGAAAGCAAGCCCTGAAGTTTTGTAGCGAGTGCGCATGCGCGGAACCTTCTTTGGCTCTTCCGCACCAGGCGTCTTGTAGGAGGAAAAATACCATATTTGGGTGATAGCGTCATCATGAGGACCCTTCGCAGCACACGTGGATGTAAAATCTGTCAATATTTGTGAATGAATATCCGCGGGAAAGACGGTCTTTCGACGCGCTGCAGCTGCTACTTCCGGGTTACCTCCGCGTCACAGGCGGACAAATCATCATAAAATAAGCATCATGCGGGCTGAGTTTTGTCATTTTTATACTCTGACATGAAAACTAAGATGTAAAGGGAGGAAAATAGATAAAAATCTCCACTTCGACCACTGCGTGGAAAATCAATACTTCACCTGCCGTGTCTCGCCTTAATGCCGAAAGACAATCATTTAATAATGTGGAAATACTTTCCATGTTTTTTGTTTTTTTACATTCATTCAAAGAGTTTGAATGAACAGATTTTCTTTTACAGTGTACTCTGATAATTGAATAGCGAGCTAGGCTGAACCTTAGTGCACTGACGAAGCCTTTTGGATGAGAGGCGAAACATTCTGGGTTAGGGTCAACTACAGAGTACAGAAGATGACTCAAGAACCTTCACTGAAGATACTGTAGTTTATTGTGATTAAATATAATGTGATTATTATACATGTATTTAATCACAATAAACTACCACCTCTGGATCTCGCCAATGGTCGGTGCCCTTGTGGCTCCTGACAGGATCACGGTTGAAAATGTTGGCTCTTGGTCTCTGACTATCCACCCCTGACGAGCCGGGAAAACCAAGTAGAAAATGTTTCGGACACCAGGAGATCAAGCAAAACAAAAAGTTGCTGCGAGGCGATGTTTACCACTTTGCAGTAACGGTATAATTGTGCGCATGATTATGTCGTACTAAAACGTCTCCTCCCCCATCTGTGTCCAGGTGAGAGAGAGAAAGAGAGGGAGAGAGTCCTTCGCGTTTCGGAGGCAGACGTTAATGTGATGTGTATAAACGGATTAAGGGTTTGAAGGACGAACGAACAGCGCTGAGAAAGCACCCCGCGCTCTCCACATGTGACCAAAACAGTCCCGGAATATCAAAGAGGACCGCCACAATGAAGTCACACAGGAGCACACGAACAAATGGCAGCTTCTTGAGAATGAGAAAGGTGGAACTAAACGCTTGTCAGAGTGTTTAAGTTCAAGACAAGTGCAAGAGAGTCAGAAAGCCAACTGAAAAGATTTATGGAGGCAAAAGAAAAACTTGGTCAAACTTGAATATCTACATACTATTTATTTATTTCAGGGTTTATACGGACATAAGTAAGTCCAATTCAATGCTTTTTAAAGCCATTTTGATCAAACAGAGGAAAGAGAATGCAACTGAATATGTTTTAGACCATAATTGTGATATTTTGAATTACCTTATACAATTGTATTATATTGTATTCAGGTATATGCAGATTTAATGCCAGCTTGATTCCAATTTAATACTTTTAAATGACATTTAAGGCCTTGATTTTGGCGAAACTTATTTAGTGACTTGTAATGCCCCGCGGAAACCCTGTCATTTATTTATTGAATAATTGTCCAGTGAAGGGATGGATTGTGCGTCAAAGCAAGTAAAGGTCCCAGGTTCAATTCTTGGGTCAGATTGGACCTTCCTGAGTGGAGTTTGTGTTCTTCCTGTACCTAAGGTTTGTCTGAGTGCTCCGGTTTCACCTTCCCCGAAAACCGTGCAGTCACCTAACCAGGGTTCTCGAGAAGCCTGATGAGAGCGAGTGCATGTGGATAAAAGGATAAATATCGATTTTGAAGCAGACACGATGAAATCTCTTGGCACACAAGATTGCTTTAACCTCCTGGCAACCAGGGAAAAAAATAATTGTGTTTCTTTTTTTTTTAGCTCCCAATCTTTGTAAGGTTGGGTTGTAAGAAGCCTGTTTTTTTTTGTTTTTTTTTACTACAGTGGACATTGGAAGGCCATACATGTGAAACTGAACTGAACCTTGATGGCAAAGTTGGTCCCAAAGAAAATACCAAAAGCTCCACATTTGAATGAGTTTAACATCCCCAATAAAATGTCCATCACTTTGATATTGCTTTGTTAGAATGACACTTCATAAAGCAGTTCCTCTTCTTGGAAACACAGAGGAATGCCTTGCACTTTGTCCACAGGTTTTGCTCTTGCATCTTGATCTGGGACACCTTGATGCAGGTTTGGTACACCATCTCTGGAAGATGGATAGCACCAAAGTGTCTCAGAGCTACATTTGGCTGGGGTTTCCACTTTTGATGTGGGGGTGTGTAGTTATTTTCTTCTGTCTTTGTGCTTATTTCCTCCATCAAAATGGATGAAATAATTACAACTGTCCACTACAGAGGACATTTTTTAAACACTTAAATACTACGGTAAAATACAGTTGATGTCTTACATTAATGTGTTGTTAGGACACTTATATAAAATATGCAAACAACATTTCAATCCAAAATGTAAAGCATCAAAAGTCTTATAAATTTACATTTCAACTTCCCGTAAAATGTGCTCGGATTGAGGGCCACCATTTTCCTTGAAAAAAAGATTCACATTTGGTATTTTTGAAAAGCTCTAAATGTCCTGTAGATGTCGATGCCAGAAGGAGTTAATACCATGTATTGGGTGGGAGATATTCAGGTTTAGAAATGTCCTCTACTGAGGACAAATTTGTATTACCAGGAGGTGCACATCTCTTTCACAAACTACATTTCTCCTGCGCGCGATGCTCACCGGGCTGAGTAAAAAAATACATGAAGGATTGAAATATATACTTAATTAGGTTGTATGGTTGTTTTTTGTGGCTTGAGGTGATAATAAACACCTAAAGAGTGGAAATATTTAGGTTATATTGTGTATAACAATGATCTATTCTGCTGTTTGGTGTAATCTGAAGAGTGGAGCTTGATAAGGCCGGACTCTGCTGTAGCAGAAATAGACTTGAACCATATTTTTGTCAAAAAGCAACAGACATAATAAACGAGTGATGGAGCCCTTCAGAGCGGACGAGAACCAACTGTTTGCATTAACTAGAAAACTATTTCTAGGCTGTGAATCTGGCTGTAAACTTCCAACTTGATCGTCTCAACTAAGTCTGGCTCAAGATCTGGAAGATCTGTTAAAGAGAAACTTGAATGAGTCGCACCATGGGTTTGGTCACCCTGTTTTGAAGAGCAAACTAGAGCTGAGAAGTGGTTGAGCAAAGGTCCTTTTTCATTGTGAGTGTGACGTGTTTATCAGCGAGAAAACACCGATAAAGGGGAATGTGTGAAGGTGACGAGAGACACAGGACTCCGGGTCTAAGACTGAAGGACCGGCACCGCATTAGCTGCACATTCAATCTAATCTGAGCAAATCACCACAGAGGAGAGAGAGAGAGAGAGTGAGAGAGGAGAATGGGGAACGGAGAGGGGGAAGACGTTTTATCGCTCTTTCCATCATTCCATTAATCCCTTCCTCTAGCGCTGACACCACCCCGAGGCACAAAACTGAGGAGGAAGGAGAGAGGGGCAGATGACCAGATGAAGGATGCTATAGGAGCTGACATTATTATGACTATCATTTTAATTCCACTCATGTTGTTGTTGTTGTTGTTGTTGTTGTTGTTGTTGTTGTTGTTGTTTGTGCTCTGGTAAATGTCTGCTGAGAGTGAATGGTTAAGGTGTCTTTCATGGCGCCCATAAATGTGTCCTTTTGACCCATCCCTCAATGCAGCATGCGTGATCTATTTCACTCTAGTTCACGCTAACCTTTGCCGCACAGGATCGTCAGCACCATTCTCCACTCTTTACGGACTTGTAGATCTAAATGAATCAGAATCACATAGTTAAGTGCACAAAGAGTTACTGGCTACAACACTTTTTTTATCTTGCCTTATGTTGAGCTAAATTCTGTGGCCAATCATTAGTTAATTTTAGGCAAAAGGCTTGGTAATTGAGGTCTTGGCGTCCAAATTGCCAACAGAAGGAGTGCAATACTTCTACTATTCGTTTGCTAATGGATATCTGCAATAAAGACCACAAATAATCAAGTTCTGTAGATATTCAGTTTGATACATAACATAACATAATTTTTCATGAATGAAGACAACTGTTTGGATTATTGGCTTTTTGCTTGAGAGAAGAAGCTATTGATCATTTATCAGCTCTAGAGGTCAGCAGCTAACGTTATTGGAAACATGCCTTTGATAAATTGCTTGAAATGAGCTTGAATTAAGTCAATTAATGCTGATTTTGAGCAGGTTTAGACTGTCTTGGAATAAGACTGCCAATGGAACAAGCATGCATTCGCTTGCAACATTTACTTGTGCACCTAAAATAAGACAAAAACACTTGGGACAAATAAGTTAATGGCAAGAAAAACATTCTTGTTAAATTGGCAAAAAGGTTGTCCAACCTTTCCTGATAATTCAAGCACTTTTAAGTCATTTTTGTCTAAAATAGGATAGAATTGTCTTTCCGGCGTAGCAACATTTTATCTTAAAAAAGAGGCAGCATGTTTCTTTTACATAGTTTAGTTTATTTCTATGTTTTACTATTATGTTTCTGTTCGTATTTCATACTTAAAGCAGTACTAAGTAACGTGTTTACCTTAATAAATCTTTTCCGTAATACAAGTGTTAATGGGATGATTGGCGGGTCTTTCATCTCCCCCTGGTGTCTCTGGCCAGAAAACCATGCTTGCAACTTGACTGCCACCGGGGCGGAGCAACCAATACACACTAATAGAATCATGGAGAAGAAGCTAACAGGCTAAAGTGCAAAGCTAACTGCGGGATAGCACCACTTTAAACAGTATTTACAGCCAAGTTTGAGTTAAAAAAAAAATTTCCATTGTATAACTGGATGTACAACACCCCTCTCTCCCTTCACCTTTTCTGTCAGCGTAGTATTTACTCTCCAAGACATTTAATACGTTAAAAAATCGTAACTTGCTAAGACACCTGCAGTTGCGCTTATGGCCTCTAGATGCAAGAGTTACTTAGTACTGCTTTAAGTTCACATTAGATATTTCCTTTTGTTGTAAGCACTGGAGGATAAACATTAGCTTTTCAGTTGGTTCACAGTTTGTACACATTTAGTTGGACTCACAAAATGTCCAGGAGCAGGTCAACAAAACGGAAACAAAACAAAAAGGGGAAGCAAGACAGCAGCGTCCAGGCCCAACTAAACGTAAATAAACAGGAATTAAGCTACTTTGCAGAGAGCTAACCACGAGGCAAGGTCTATCCTACCGTCACACGCCCACATCTAGCCCTTCTCATCTGGCTCGGTGCTTCAATAGCCCCCGGTTACGCGAGGGTCCCAACAGATCCTGGACCACAACAGGCCGAGAGAGCAATGGACGCCATGGAGTAAAATAAACCCCGCGTTAGTGATCAACAAAATCTAAGCATGTGGAATAAGTGAGCGATAGCTACCTGGACCCATCGAACACAGCGTACGCCCTGACCTCAGCCCAGCCAGGCCGGAAGACGCCAGTGAGGAGACAGGAAGTACGGGTAAACGAGGGTGGGCTTTTATAGTACTTATGCGCTAGCGCCATCTGCTGTCCGTTAATTATATTTAAAATACAGAAGTTTTATAATATTGATAAAATACATATACATATAACTGATAATGCCACATATATATATTTTTTCAGTGACCACGGCTGTATGGGTTGTTAGCATCTACTTACTACATCACTGCGGCCTCTAGTATGCTCCGAGATCAATTGTTTTTTAGGATTTCTGGTAGGTTTCTGGTAGGGCTAAAGACACATCTCCATAGTTACGCATACATTCCACCCAGAAAACCTACAAGAAACCCTAATAAAGGCTCATTCATACTTCACAAGACGCAAACACTTCTTGTCCTTGCACCCTGAGCAGCAGACCAAAATGAAGTCACTTTTGCCTTGTAGAAGTTCTTGCGTCTTGTGAAGTATGAATGAGCCTTAAAAAACAATTGATTCTGGAGTGTCCAAGAAGCTACTGGGATGGGAAGCAAAGGCGCCATATTAACTACCCAAACAGCCGCTGGGTCAATGCACTAATATCAACTTTTTTTTTTCACATAAAAAGTTTCATAATGCACCTTTAAGTGGTTTTATACATGAAAATACACTAAAAAGCAGTTTTATTTCGTCCCTGTTGTTGTTTAGTTCAACGACTTGTCTCTGTCTGCTGTTCTCCGACGATTCTCGCTATGCATTGTGGTCTATATCAACCCATCTGCACGCTCTTTTTCGGAATGCATTGTGTGGAATGTTGAGCGTACAACTTTTTCCTCCCTGGACATTCGATCACCACTACAGAATGACGTGACGGTATCGAACTTACGGACTATGGAAGACTATTGGCACCTTAATTCAATTGTCTATTCATTTGTCAAATGGCTATGCATGATGTTATTTTATTATTTATTTTGGAGTTGTATTTGACAAAGTTGCATGTTATATCCTATTTTGACTTGTAAAGTTCTATTCCAAAAGTTCTAATGGCAATTCAATATGTAAAGTGACGATTCAATGTCTTTATATATTTCAAATTACAAGATTTTGAAAAGAATAGCATATTGACATGGAAATTTGGCCTCTTTATTCATTGTTCTATTCATTCTTAAAATGGCATTTAGTTTGGAGTTGTTTTGGCAAAGTTGAATGTCATATCTTATTTTGACTTTTAATATTCTAATCCACATTTGAGTATGTTAAGTTTCATTTAATGTGTTATGAAACAGCACCGCCCTCTGGATTGTATAGCATATTGCATATTGCATTGCCACACAGTCTGAGTGCAACTTAATTCAATATGCTATGCAGTTCTTGACCCCTGGGAAGGTGGGCCCTGGTCCGCTCTCGGCCAATCAGAGACGAGTCTATATCCTCCTAGCTAGATGCGCTGTGTTGTTGATTTCTGCTGGAAGTAAATGCTGTTATGACGGATTGGAAGTAACAGATCCCCCTTCATGAAGATTCCAAGTTACTCAAAGGAGGTTCTATGTATAGAAGCGTGTTTGTTAAAATACCAGAACTGTTTTTGTTTTTTAGAAAACACTTGCTACCTAGTTCAGTCATGCTCAGCAGTCCCACAGAAAGTCAGACTCCACAGTGTTTCAGCTTCTTATATTTTATTTTGGCCCACAAAAATATCTGTCTGTAAGGATTCAAATGATAGTGATCTTAGCTTCCATTATATACCAAATTTTGTAATTTTTTAGCATGTTTCCTATTTGTAATTAGGAAGAAAATATTCGGCGCTAATACCGTTAGCACCCCTATGGCTTTTCCCATGTAAATTAGCACCATGCTAATCGCTCGCTAATACGATCGTTTTTTTGAAGGTTTTAGTTAACTCTAAGCTACTTATTTTCTATTTGCATTGTATATTTACCCAATTGAGATCACTTTATTTATTTTCTGCACTGCAACAATGTTAATGTAAATAATTACTCAAATAAATCCAATCAATCAACATCGGTAGTAACAGATTAGATTTGTTACACAACTCTGATCTAAAATACAGAATAGTACTTAGCCTCATATTTTTACAGATGTAGGAGTATTTTGTCGTCACTTTATTTAATCTGATCATCAGGATAACTGCACTGAAGAGTGTGAGAATAGAAATTAACATGACCATACAATAAAGTATAGTTTAATAATTAAAACAAAAACACCTGCCACCACGTTTGGTTTAGTGTAAGTATTCTGCCTTTACTAGTGTGTGAGAACCAGCTTTGCAGATAGCTAACAGTCTCCAATGAAAACCAAGAAGCGTCTTGCTGTATTTGTGTGATTTACTGAAGTACTTTAAAACTGTAACATACAGTTACACAAAGAATGCATATTAGCCTCGTGCTAATAGCGAGCCATTAGCACGAGGCTAATTTACATGGGAAAAGCCATAGGGTTGCTAACGGTATTAGCGCCGAATATTCTTCCTAATTACAAATAGGAAACATGCTACAATTACTAAATTTGGTATCTAATGGAAGCTAAGCTCACTATCATTTGAATACTTACAGACAGATAATTGTGTGGGCCAAAATAAAATGTGAGAAGCTGAAACACTGTGGAGTTTGACTTTCTGTGGGACTGCTGAGCATGACTGAACTAGGTAGCAAGTGTTTTCGAAAAAACAAAAAAACAAAAAAAACAGTACTGGTAGTTTAACAAACACGCTTCTACTGTATACTTACATAGAACCTCTGTAACTTGGAATCTTCATGAAGGGTGATCTGTTACTTCCAATCCGTCATAACAGCATTTACTTCCAGCAAAAAAACACAGCGCATCTAGCTAAGCGGATATAGACTCGTCTCTGATTGGCCGAGAGTGGACCAGGGGCCGCCTTCCCAGGGGTCAAGAATTGCATAGCATATTGAATTAAGTTGCACTCAGACTGTGTGGCAATGCAATATGCAATATGCTATACAATCCAGAGGGAGGTGCTGTTTCACAACACATTAAATGAAACTTAACATACTCAAATGTGGATTAGAATATTAAAAGTCAAAATAAGATATGACATTCAACTTTGCCAAAAACAACTCAAAATAGGATATAACATGCAACTTTGTCAAATACAACTCTAAACTAAATGCCATTTTAAGAATTGTTTGAGTTTTTATTTCGAGCTAAGGCACAAAATCCAAGAAAAAACAGAAAAATATATATACACAATAAAAGAAAAAAGAAAAAATAATATACATTCTAACTTGAAAAGGAGTGGGAAGAAGAAGCTTATTGACTCCCACCCCTGTTCATAAACTTAAATAACAATAACTAACAACACTGCATATTTCTTACCATATTACAAGATAACTATCAACCGAGTTGGTTACATTTCAACAGATGCCATACTGCATTATACCAGGTCAACATTCACAGTATCTCACACGCTACAACCAGTGTATTATTTCTGTTTCCCATACCGAATTCATTACCGTGTTGGCATTATCGTTATTCATCATCACCATTACAACCCATATAACATTACTCTGTATCAAAATGTTTGATGTTACATAACATACTCCACATTTATTCATGAAAGGTACAGTAATCGCAGACCGATTGATGCTCATGATAACAAGAATAATCTTAATTAAAGCCGCAAGCGGCGATGTAGGCCCTCGCCCCTGGCGCTGCCCCCCCTTGCGACCGCCCCCGCTCTCGCCCAAACCTGCTCTCCCCTCTGCCTCACACACAACCTGTGTGCTCTCTGTTAACTCTTGCTCCGGCCCACTCTCGCCTTGCCTTCGTCACACCTTACTCTTGCCCCAGGTATCTATGATGCCAGCCCACGTGCATTAGGCCCCGGCCTCACGTTCACCACAGCGGTGCTTTTCACTCGTTCTATAGTTGAAATACCTTCTATGACCAGTGAACTGCAATACTCGGGAGAAGCCAGCATGCAAAACAGCATCTGGACAGAGGTGCACTCTTGTATTTGCAGAAAAAGAGCAGTGATCTGCACGAGTAAAGAGGAAAATGGCAGTGAAAGGTAGAAAAGTGGCTAAATAAATAATTGTGTCTACATAACTTGGTGCTCATTCTGGAGTTGTATCGGGCTCAGAGCTTTAGTGGCCCATGTGAAAAGAGAAAGCATTATAAAAGTGTCAATACCATCTTTGAACTTGCAACCTCCTACATCAAAGACAAGGACATTATTACTGAGCTATAACATGACCCCAAGGTTAACCTGATATGGGCTACTTTTGTCTAAATCCCCGGGTGTGAAAATATGTCCAAGCAAGGCATTTGGGAAGAGAGGTCATTTCAGGTCATTTCAGGTCATTTTTGGCCCTACATTTCCCCCAGTTCTTCCTCTATTGTTTTCCTACTGTCCCCCCATGTCTTTCTGTGTAGTTGTGCATATTTCTAAACTGTTCTTTCTTCATTTTTAATAAGGTTGGGACCATAGGCGCCGATTTATGTTCTTCCCAGTAGATGCCCAGTCCAAACCAAAAAAAGAAAAAAAAAATATGGTTGGGTTTGAACCAGCAACCTCCTGCACCAAAGACCAGTGCACTATCTCTGAGCTATAACCCTGTGTAATGGTGTGCCTAATGTGGGCTACTACTATTATCTAAATGACCAGGGTGAAATTAGATCCCACCATGCCACTGGAGGAGAGAGGTCATTTCAGGTCACTTTCCCCCACCCCCCTCCATTTCTTGATTGTTTTCGACACCCTCCTCAGTTTTGCCTCAAGTGTTTCCCTAGTGTCCCCACATTTCTTTCTGTGTAGTTCCACATATTTTGAAACTGTTCTTTCTTCGTTATTAATGAGGATTTAATAAAATATTAATTATAAAAAAGAAAAACAAAAAAGTCATGGTTGGGTTTGAACCGGCAATCTAATGGATGCAAACCCTGCACTCTATAAACAGAGCTAGACAAGCACAGATACTTTTACAACCGAACTGACAAATATCTTATGAAACGCCTTGTGCTCATGTAGTCCAGGCTCGGACAATGTGTGGGTCATTTCCCCGTTTTTAGTGAGGGTGGGGCCACAGGCGCCGATTCAGGTTCTTCCAGTAGGTACTGAGTCACAAATAAAAAGAAAAAAAAAGAAGTCACTGTGGGGTTTGAACCAGCAATCTAATGGATGGGAACCCTGCACTTTACTAATGGAGCTATACAAGCTTAAGCAACAACACTGCGGATTTTATATTAATCTTATGAAACAGTTACACTCGTGTGTTCACAGAAAACGGAATTACAGTTCAGGCAATATTTATTGAAACATTTTGTAATTAGGGCTAATTCCCTGGGCGCCCAAAGATCTGAGAAGGTGCTCCAGCCCCACAAAAGTCTCGATAGATGACGGAATATTTTGGTGACACCAAAATAGTACGAGGACACGGGACACGGGAGACGGACAGGAAACAGCTTATCTGAACTTCCTGTGATTGTACTTTCCAAAAAAACTGATTTTGGAGCCAAAAACGTTCAAATTAAAGCTTCTTCCTGTAACAGAGGGGTAGTAAAACTATGTAGGAGTCTAAAAGTGTGGCTTTTGTGAATAAAGGGGGAATTTGGGAAAAATGGACGATTTTCAGGAGAAACTCTGACAGAGGCCATCATGTTGCCAGAATAAGAACTCTGGCTATTTTCACAGAGGATGGGCGGGCCACTTACAAGCCACTTAAAAGCCATCTTAAGCCAGCAGGTGGCGCTGTTCGGCAACTTTGCTGAGGCATAAAAAGTGGAGTGGTTAACTTGACCCCCACATGTTATACATTTTCGGAAAGCTCTGAGTGAGGCGCATGTGACTGACAGATGTCTAGATGTACTGTGCCAAGTATGAGTGGATTTAGCTGAAAAACCAGGGACGAGTTCGTTAAAACATAAGTTGAGTCCAGCCGGTTTTCCAATTGCAAGTCAAAATGGCCGACTCCCTGTGCGTCCGGGCGTGGCGCTCCAATGGAGTTTTGGTTTGTCCTGATGTGCCCTTTCACTGTACCCAAGGATTTGGGCCTACGCCCAAAAACGCATGTTCTTTTTGAATGGGGGTCAACTTTGAGGGGGCGCTGTGGAGCCATTTTGTTTTGGGCGTGCGCATGTCGCCCACTGACATGCAATTTTCGCCGACTCTGATCACTGTGCCAATTTCTGCGTGTACTTTTGCACGGGAAGGCACTGAAAAACAGGATCTTAGGGGGCGAATAATAATAATAATAATAATAATAATAATAATAACAAGAAACCGGGGGAGAACAAAAGTCCCTTACCAGGACTTTGTCCTGGCTCGGGCCTAATTATAAAGTGAATGAAGCAAGATAGAGGCATGTTGTAATTGACTTTTTGGATCAGTATGGCATGGGGAATCAGAAAATATTTTTTGTTTTCACTTTCGTTCAAATGGGGGTGGGACCACCCAGACAATTCACACTGGCTTTATCGCTGTTTTGGCGTGTGCTATAGCATGAACCATGTCTATTGTCATGAACATGGATTCATTTTCATCAAGTTCATAAGTGATTACATTTTCAACTCAATCTGACAAGGTATGTGAGAATTATGAAGGATATTATGCAGTCTCTGGGACATTTAGCCTTGCCACAAGCACATCGTAGAAAATATCATACACATGTAATATATTTGTGTGTTTGTTTCAATGTGTAGAATATATCTGCAACGTTTCATATAAATCGTACAAACTAAAATTTTCAAGGTATAGATAGGGGGCGCTATAGTAGTGAGCACCGTGCATTTATTGAGCTCTATGGATTCATACCATAAGTGGCCTTATGTCAGCCAAATATGATCCAGATTGGATAGAGCGCATGCCTGCGAGGTGTTGTGAAGTGTACAGCAAAAAGGGATGTTGGTGGCATTATAATCTCTTAACCCCACTTTAACCGAGCACATTTTCTCCAGTTTGACTTGACCCATATCTTAAAGCTTCTTGAAAAAAAGCGTCAAAATAGCGATAGAAACGCAGTTAAAAAATGAGACGTAAGTGCCCAAAAGCACCAAAATACCACGAAAATGTGCTCAGTTCAGGTGGGAGTTAAGAGGTTAAGACCAGATGTTGAATGAAAAAAAAGCTGGATGTTTTTTGTAGCCCCATGTCTCTAAAGTCTGTTAAACCAGGTGTGATTTTATTCTGTTGGAAAAGCAGGGACTAGATCATTAATACATAAGATGAGTCCAGACGGATTCCCAATTAAAAGTTAAAATGGCCGACTTCTTGTGCGCCCTTGCCACGCCCACATCTTCGGAAATATCAAATACATGTAATATATTTTTGTGTTTGTTTGAATGTGTAGAATATACCTGCAACGTTTCATATAAATCGTACAAACTAAAATTTTCAAGGTATAGATAGGGGGCGCTATAGTGGTGAGCACCGTGCAGTTATTGAGCTCTATGAATTCAGACCATAAGAGGCCTTATGTCAGCCAAATATGATCCAGATTAGATAGAGCGCATACCTGCGAGGGGTTGTCCAAGGTATGGGGAAAAAGCATGTTTTTTGTGGGGCGCTATTTGAAAACCGGAGGTTCAATGTAAAAAAGCTGGCATCACTTTTTAGCCCCATGTCTCTAGAGTCTGTTAAACCATGTATGAGTGGATTTAGCTGAAAAACCAGGGACGAGTTCGTTAAAACATAAGTTGAGTCCAGCCGGTTTTCCAATTGCAAGTCAAAATGGCCGACTCCCTGTGCGTCCGGGCGTGGCGCTCCAATGGAGTTTTTGGTTTGTCCTGATGTGCCCTTTCACTGTACCCAAGGATTTGGGCCTACGCCAAAAACGCATGTTCTTTTTGAATGGGGGTCAACTTTGAGGGGGCGCTGTGGAGCCATTTTGTTTTGGGCGTGCGCATGTCGCCCACTGACATGCAATTTTCGCCGACTCTGATCACTGTGCCAATTTCTGCGTGTACTTTTGCACGGGAAGGCACTGAAAAACAGGATCTTAGGGGGCGAATAATAATAATAATAATAATAATAATAATAATAATAACAAGAAACCGGGGGAGAACAAAAGTCCCTTACCAGGACTTTGTCCTGGCTCGGGCCTAATTATAAAGTGAATGAAGCAAGATAGAGGCATGTTGTAATTGACTTTTTGGATCAGTATGGCATGGGGAATCAGAAATATTTTTTGTTTTCACTTTCGTTCAAATGGGGGTGGGACCACCCAGACAATTCACACTGGCTTTATCGCTGTTTTGGCGTGTGCTATAGCATGAACCATGTCTATTGTCATGAACATGGATTCATTTTCATCAAGTTCATAAGTGATTACATTTCAACTCAATCTGACAAGGTATGTGAGAATTATGAAGGATATTATGCAGTCTCTGGGACATTTAGCCTTGCCACAAGCACATCGTAGAAAATATCATACACATGTAATATATTTGTGTGTTTGTTTCAATGTGTAGAATATATCTGCAACGTTTCATATAAATCGTACAAACTAAAATTTTCAAGGTATAGATAGGGGGCGCTATAGTAGTGAGCACCGTGCATTTATTGAGCTCTATGGATTCATACCATAAGTGGCCTTATGTCAGCCAAATATGATCCAGATTGGATAGAGCGCATGCCTGCGAGGTGTTGTGAAGTGTACAGCAAAAAGGGATGTTGGTGGCATTATAATCTCTTAACCCCACTTTAACCGAGCACATTTTCTCCAGTTTGACTTGACCCATATCTTAAAGCTTCTTGAAAAAAAGCGTCAAAATAGCGATAGAAACGCAGTTAAAAAAATGAGACGTAAGTGCCCAAAAGCACCAAAAATACCACGAAAATGTGCTCAGTTCAGGTGGGAGTTAAGAGGTTAAGACCAGATGTTGAATGAAAAAAAGCTGGATGTTTTTTGTAGCCCCATGTCTCTAAAGTCTGTTAAACCAGGTGTGATTTTATTCTGTTGGAAAAGCAGGGACTAGATCATTAATACATAAGATGAGTCCAGACGGATTCCCAATTAAAAGTTAAAATGGCCGACTTCTTGTGCGCCCTTGCCACGCCCACATCTTCGGAAATATCAAATACATGTAATATATTTTTGTGTTTGTTTGAATGTGTAGAATATACCTGCAACGTTTCATATAAATCGTACAAACTAAAATTTTCAAGGTATAGATAGGGGGCGCTATAGTGGTGAGCACCGTGCAGTTATTGAGCTCTATGAATTCAGACCATAAGAGGCCTTATGTCAGCCAAATATGATCCAGATTAGATAGAGCGCATACCTGCGAGGGGTTGTCCAAGGTATGGGGAAAAAGCATGTTTTTTGTGGGGGCGCTATTTGAAAACCGGAGGTTCAATGTAAAAAAGCTGGCATCACTTTTTAGCCCCATGTCTCTAGAGTCTGTTAAACCATGTATGAGTGGATTTAGCTGAAAAACCAGGGACGAGTTCGTTAAAACATAAGTTGAGTCCAGCCGGTTTTCCAATTGCAAGTCAAAATGGCCGACTCCCTGTGCGTCCGGGCGTGGCGCTCCAATGGAGTTTTTGGTTTGTCCTGATGTGCCCTTTCACTGTACCCAAGGATTTGGGCCTACGCCCAAAAACGCATGTTCTTTTTGAATGGGGGTCAACTTTGAGGGGGCGCTGTGGAGCCATTTTGTTTTGGGCGTGCGCATGTCGCCCACTGACATGCAATTTTCGCCGACTCTGATCACTGTGCCAATTTCTGCGTGTACTTTTGCACGGGAAGGCACTGAAAAACAGGATCTTAGGGGGCGAATAATAATAATAATAATAATAATAATAATAATAATAACAAGAAACCGGGGGAGAACAAAAGTCCCTTACCAGGACTTTGTCCTGGCTCGGGCCTAATTATAAAGTGAATGAAGCAAGATAGAGGCATGTTGTAATTGACTTTTTGGATCAGTATGGCATGGGGAATCAGAAAATATTTTTTGTTTTCACTTTCGTTCAAATGGGGGTGGGACCACCCAGACAATTCACACTGGCTTTATCGCTGTTTTGGCGTGTGCTATAGCATGAACCATGTCTATTGTCATGAACATGGATTCATTTTCATCAAGTTCATAAGTGATTACATTTTCAACTCAATCTGACAAGGTATGTGAGAATTATGAAGGATATTATGCAGTCTCTGGGACATTTAGCCTTGCCACAAGCACATCGTAGAAAATATCATACACATGTAATATATTTGTGTGTTTGTTTCAATGTGTAGAATATATCTGCAACGTTTCATATAAATCGTACAAACTAAAATTTTCAAGGTATAGATAGGGGGCGCTATAGTAGTGAGCACCGTGCATTTATTGAGCTCTATGGATTCATACCATAAGTGGCCTTATGTCAGCCAAATATGATCCAGATTGGATAGAGCGCATGCCTGCGAGGTGTTGTGAAGTGTACAGCAAAAAAGGGATGTTGGTGGCATTATAATCTCTTAACCCCACTTTAACCGAGCACATTTTCTCCAGTTTGACTTGACCCATATCTTAAAGCTTCTTGAAAAAAAGCGTCAAAATAGCGATAGAAACGCAGTTAAAAAAATGAGACGTAAGTGCCCAAAAAGCACCAAAAATACCACGAAAATGTGCTCAGTTCAGGTGGGAGTTAAGAGGTTAAGACCAGATGTTGAATGAAAAAAAAGCTGGATGTTTTTTGTAGCCCCATGTCTCTAAAGTCTGTTAAACCAGGTGTGATTTTATTCTGTTGGAAAAGCAGGGACTAGATCATTAATACATAAGATGAGTCCAGACGGATTCCCAATTAAAAGTTAAAATGGCCGACTTCTTGTGCGCCCTTGCCACGCCCACATCTTCGGAAATATCAAATACATGTAATATATTTTTGTGTTTGTTTGAATGTGTAGAATATACCTGCAACGTTTCATATAAATCGTACAAACTAAAATTTTCAAGGTATAGATAGGGGCGCTATAGTGGTGAGCACCGTGCAGTTATTGAGCTCTATGAATTCAGACCATAAGAGGCCTTATGTCAGCCAAATATGATCCAGATTAGATAGAGCGCATACCTGCGAGGGGTTGTCCAAGGTATGGGGAAAAAGCATGTTTTTTGTGGGGGCGCTATTTGAAAACCGGAGGTTCAATGTAAAAAAGCTGGCATCACTTTTTTAGCCCCATGTCTCTAGAGTCTGTTAAACCATGTATGAGTGGATTTAGCTGAAAAACCAGGGACGAGTTCGTTAAAACATAAGTTGAGTCCAGCCGGTTTTCCAATTGCAAGTCAAAATGGCCGACTCCCTGTGCGTCCGGGCGTGGCGCTCCAATGGAGTTTTTGGTTTGTCCTGATGTGCCCTTTCACTGTACCCAAGGATTTGGGCCTACGCCCAAAAACGCATGTTCTTTTTGAATGGGGGTCAACTTTGAGGGGGCGCTGTGGAGCCATTTTGTTTTGGGCGTGCGCATGTCGCCCACTGACATGCAATTTTCGCCGACTCTGATCACTGTGCCAATTTCTGCGTGTACTTTTGCACGGGAAGGCACTGAAAAACGGGATCTTAGGGGCGAATAATAATAATAATAATAATAATAATAACAAGAAACCGGGGAGAACAAAAGTCCCTTACCAGGACTTTGTCCTGGCTCGGGCCTAATTATAAAGTGAATGAAGCAAGATAGAGGCATGTTGTAATTGACTTTTTGGATCAGTATGGCATGGGGAATCAGAAAATATTTTTTGTTTTCACTTTCGTTCAAATGGGGGTGGGACCACCCAGACAATTCACACTGGCTTTATCGCTGTTTTGGCGTGTGCTATAGCATGAACCATGTCTATTGTCATGAACATGGATTCATTTTCATCAAGTTCATAAGTGATTACATTTTCAACTCAATCTGACAAGGTATGTGAGAATTATGAAGGATATTATGCAGTCTCTGGGACATTTAGCCTTGCCACAAGCACATCGTAGAAAATATCATACACATGTAATATATTTGTGTGTTTGTTTCAATGTGTAGAATATATCTGCAACGTTTCATATAAATCGTACAAACTAAAATTTTCAAGGTATAGATAGGGGGCGCTATAGTAGTGAGCACCGTGCATTTATTGAGCTCTATGGATTCATACCATAAGTGGCCTTATGTCAGCCAAATATGATCCAGATTGGATAGAGCGCATGCCTGCGAGGTGTTGTGAAGTGTACAGCAAAAAGGGATGTTGGTGGCATTATAATCTCTTAACCCCACTTTAACCGAGCACATTTTCTCCAGTTTGACTTGACCCATATCTTAAAGCTTCTTGAAAAAAAGCGTCAAAATAGCGATAGAAACGCAGTTAAAAAAATGAGACGTAAGTGCCCAAAAAGCACCAAAAATACCACGAAAATGTGCTCAGTTCAGGTGGGAGTTAAGAGGTTAAGACCAGATGTTGAATGAAAAAAAAGCTGGATGTTTTTTTGTAGCCCCATGTCTCTAAAGTCTGTTAAACCAGGTGTGATTTTATTCTGTTGGAAAAGCAGGGACTAGATCATTAATACATAAGATGAGTCCAGACGGATTCCCAATTAAAAGTTAAAATGGCCGACTTCTTGTGCGCCCTTGCCACGCCCACATCTTCGGAAATATCAAATACATGTAATATATTTTTGTGTTTGTTTGAATGTGTAGAATATACCTGCAACGTTTCATATAAATCGTACAAACTAAAATTTTCAAGGTATAGATAGGGGGCGCTATAGTGGTGAGCACCGTGCAGTTATTGAGCTCTATGAATTCAGACCATAAGAGGCCTTATGTCAGCCAAATATGATCCAGATTAGATAGAGCGCATACCTGCGAGGGGTTGTCCAAGGTATGGGGAAAAAGCATGTTTTTTGTGGGGGCGCTATTTGAAAACCGGAGGTTCAATGTAAAAAAGCTGGCATCACTTTTTAGCCCCATGTCTCTAGAGTCTGTTAAACCATGTATGAGTGGATTTAGCTGAAAAACCAGGGACGAGTTCGTTAAAACATAAGTTGAGTCCAGCCGGTTTTCCAATTGCAAGTCAAAATGGCCGACTCCCTGTGCGTCCGGGCGTGGCGCTCCAATGGAGTTTTTGGTTTGTCCTGATGTGCCCTTTCACTGTACCCAAGGATTTGGGCCTACGCCCAAAAACGCATGTTCTTTTGAATGGGGGTCAACTTTGAGGGGCGCTGTGGAGCCATTTTGTTTTGGGCGTGCGCATGTCGCCCACTGGACATGCAATTTTCGCCGACTCTGATCACTGTGCCAATTTCTGCGTGTACTTTTGCACGGGAAGGCACTGAAAAACAGGATCTTAGGGGCGAATAATAATAATAATAATAATAATAATAATAATAATAACAAGAAACCGGGGGAGAACAAAAGTCCCTTACCAGGACTTTGTCCTGGCTCGGGCCTAATTATAAAGTGAATGAAGCAAGATAGAGGCATGTTGTAATTGACTTTTTGGATCAGTATGGCATGGGGAATCAGAAAATATTTTTTGTTTTCACTTTCGTTCAAATGGGGGTGGGACCACCCAGACAATTCACACTGGCTTTATCGCTGTTTTGGCGTGTGCTATAGCATGAACCATGTCTATTGTCATGAACATGGATTCATTTTCATCAAGTTCATAAGTGATTACATTTTCAACTCAATCTGACAAGGTATGTGAGAATTATGAAGGATATTATGCAGTCTCTGGGACATTTAGCCTTGCCACAAGCACATCGTAGAAAATATCATACACATGTAATATATTTGTGTGTTTGTTTCAATGTGTAGAATATATCTGCAACGTTTCATATAAATCGTACAAACTAAAATTTTCAAGGTATAGATAGGGGGCGCTATAGTAGTGAGCACCGTGCATTTATTGAGCTCTATGGATTCATACCATAAGTGGCCTTATGTCAGCCAAATATGATCCAGATTGGATAGAGCGCATGCCTGCGAGGTGTTGTGAAGTGTACAGCAAAAAGGGATGTTGGTGGCATTATAATCTCTTAACCCCACTTTAACCGAGCACATTTTCTCCAGTTTGACTTGACCCATATCTTAAAGCTTCTTGAAAAAAAGCGTCAAAATAGCGATAGAAACGCAGTTAAAAAAATGAGACGTAAGTGCCCAAAAAGCACCAAAAATACCACGAAAATGTGCTCAGTTCAGGTGGGAGTTAAGAGGTTAAGACCAGATGTTGAATGAAAAAAAAGCTGGATGTTTTTTGTAGCCCCATGTCTCTAAAGTCTGTTAAACCAGGTGTGATTTTATTCTGTTGGAAAAGCAGGGACTAGATCATTAATACATAAGATGAGTCCAGACGGATTCCCAATTAAAAGTTAAAATGGCCGACTTCTTGTGCGCCCTTGCCACGCCCACATCTTCGGAAATATCAAATACATGTAATATATTTTGTGTTTGTTTGAATGTGTAGAATATACCTGCAACGTTTCATATAAATCGTACAAACTAAAATTTTCAAGGTATAGATAGGGGGCGCTATAGTGGTGAGCACCGTGCAGTTATTGAGCTCTATGAATTCAGACCATAAGAGGCCTTATGTCAGCCAAATATGATCCAGATTAGATAGAGCGCATACCTGCGAGGGGTTGTCCAAGGTATGGGGAAAAAGCATGTTTTTTGTGGGGGCGCTATTTGAAAACCGGAGGTTCAATGTAAAAAAGCTGGCATCACTTTTTAGCCCCATGTCTCTAGAGTCTGTTAAACCATGTATGAGTGGATTTAGCTGAAAAACCAGGGACGAGTTCGTTAAAACATAAGTTGAGTCCAGCCGGTTTTTCCAATTGCAAGTCAAAATGGCCGACTCCCTGTGCGTCCGGGCGTGGCGCTCCAATGGAGTTTTTGGTTTGTCCTGATGTGCCCTTTCACTGTACCCAAGGATTTGGGCCTACGCCCAAAAACGCATGTTCTTTTTGAATGGGGGTCAACTTTGAGGGGGCGCTGTGGAGCCATTTTGTTTTGGGCGTGCGCATGTCGCCCACTGACATGCAATTTTCGCCGACTCTGATCACTGTGCCAATTTCTGCGTGTACTTTTGCACGGGAAGGCACTGAAAAACAGGATCTTAGGGGGCGAATAATAATAATAATAATAATAATAATAATAAAATAACAGAAACCGGGGAGAACAAAAGTCCCTTACCAGGACTTTGTCCTTGGCTGGCCTAATTATAAAGTGATGAAGCAAGATAGAGGCATGTTGAATTTGACTTTTTGGATCCAGTATTTGGCATGGGGAATCAGAAAATATTTTTGTTTTCCACTTTCGTTCAAATGGGTGGACCACCCAGACAATTCACACTGGCTTTATCGCTGTTTTTGGCGTGTGCTTAGCATGAACCATGTCTATTGTCATAACATTGGATTATTTTCATCAAGTTCTAAGTGGATTACATTTTCAAACTCAATCTAAACAAGGATGTGAGAATATGAAGGATTATTTTATGCAGTCTCTGGGACATTTAGCCCTTGCCACAGCACATCGTAGAAAATATCATACACATGTAATATATTTGTGTTGTTTCAAGTGTAGAAATAATATCTTGCCAACGTTCATATAAATCGTACAAACTAAAATTTTCAAGTTTATAGATAGGGGCGCTTAGTAGTTGAGCACCGTGCATTTATTGAGCTCTATGGATTCATCCTAAGTGCCTTATGTCAGCCAAATATGGATCCAAGGATAGACGCCATGCCTGCGAGGTTTGTAAGTGACAGCAAAAAGGGATGTTGGTGGCATTATAATCTCTTAACCCCACTTTAACCGAGCACATTTTCTTCCAGTTTGACTTGACCCATATCTTTAAAGCTTCTTGAAAGCGTCAAATAGCGATAGAAACGCATTAAAAAATAGACGTATGCCCAAAAAGCACCAAACCACGAAATGTGCTCAGTTTCAGGTGGGAGTTCAAGAGGTTTAAGACCAGATGTTAATGAAAAAAAAGCATGGATGTTTTTTTGTAGCCCCATGTCTCTAAAGTCTTTAAACCAGGTGTGATTTTATTCTGTTGGGAAAGCAGGACTAGATCATTAATAACATTAAGATGAGTCCAGACGGATTCCCAATTAAAAGTTAAATATGGCCGCTTCTTGTGCGCCCTTGCCACGCCCACATCTTCGGAAATATCAAATACATGTAATAATTTTTGGTTTGTTTGAATGTGTTAGAATATACCTGCCAACGTTTCATAAAATCGTACAAACTAAAATTCAAGGTATAGATAGGGGGCGCTATATGGTGAGCCACCCCCCATGCAGTTATTGACTCTATTGATTTCAGACCATAAGAGGCCTTATGTCAGCCAAATATGATCCAGATTAGATAAGCGCATACCCTGCGAGGGGTTTGTCCAAGTATGGGGAAAAGCATGTTTTGTGGGGCCTATTTGAAAACCGGAGGTTAATGTAAAAAGCTGGCATCACTTTTAGCCCCATGTCTCTAGAGTCTGAAACCATGTATGGTGGATTTAGCTGAAAAACCAGGGACGAGTTCGTTAAAACATAAGTTGAGTCAGCCGTTTTCCAATTGCAAGTCAAAATGCCGACTCCGTGCGTCGGGCGTGGCGCTTCCAATGGAGTTTTTGGTTTTCCTGATGTGCCCTTTCACCTGTACCCAAGGATTTGGGCCTACTCCAAAAAACGCATGTTCTTTTTGAATGGGGTTCAACTTTGAGGGGGCGCTGTGGAGCCATTTTGTTGGCGGCGCATGTCGCCCACTACATGCAATTTTCGCCGACTGCTGATCACTGTGCCAATTTCTGCCACGTTGTACTTTTGCACGGGAAGGCACTGAAAACAGATCTTAGGGCGAATAATAATAATAATAAAATAATAATAATAATAATAACAAGAAACCGGGAGGAACCAAAAGTCCCTTACCAGGACTTGTCCTGGCTCGGGCCTTAATATTAAAGTGAATTGAAGCAAGATTAGAGGCATTGTTGTAATGACTTTTTTGGATCAGTATGGCATGGGAATCAGAAAATATTTTTTGTTTCACTTTCTTCAAATGGGGGTGGGACACCCAGACAATTCACACTGGCTTTATCGCGTTTGGCGTGTGCTATAGCATGAACCATGTTCTATTGTCAATGAACATGGATTCATTTCATCAAAGTTCATAAGTGATTACATTTTCAAAACTCAATCTGAACAAGGTATGTGAGAATTATGAAGGTATTATTGCAGTCTCTGGACATTAGCCTTGCCACAGCACATCGTAGAAATATCATACACATGTAATATATTTGTGATGTTTGTTTCAAGTGTAGAATATATCGCAAACGTTTCATATAAATCGTTACAAACTAAAATTTTCAAGGTATAGTACGGGGCGCTATAGTATGACACCGTGCATTTATGAGGCTCTATGGATTCATACCAGAAGTGGCCTTATGTCAGCCAAATATGATCCATATGGATAGAGCGCCATGCCTGCAGTTTGTGAAGTGTACAGCAAAAGGGATGTTGGTGGGCATTATATCTCTTAACCCCACTAACCGAGCACATTTTCTCCAGTTTGACTTGACCCAATTCTTTAAAAGCTCTGAAAAAAAGCGTCAAAATAGCATAGAAACGCAAGTTTTAAAAATGAGACGTTAAGTGCCCAAAAAGCACAAAAACACGAAAAGTGCTCATTCAGGTGGAGTTTAAGAGTTAAGACCAGATGTGAATGCAAAAAAGCTGATGTTTTGTAGCCCCATGTCTCTAAATTCTGTTAAACCAGTGTGATTTTATTCTGTTGAAATAGCAGGGACTAAGATCATTAATACATAAGTATTGAGTCCAACGGATTCCCAATTAAAAGTTAAAAATTGGCCGACTTCTTGTGCCCCTTGCCACGCCCACATCTTCGGAAAATATCAAATACAGTAATATATTTTGTGTTTGTTTGAATGTGTTAGAATATACCTGCAACGTTCATATAAATCTAACAAACTAAATTTCCAAGTATAGATAGGGGCGCTATATGGTGAGCACCGTGCAGTTATTGGCCTATGAATTCAGACCATAGAGGCCTTTATGTTCAGCCAAAATTATGATCCAGATTGATAGAGCGCATACCTGCGAGGGGTTGTTCAAGGTATGGGGAAAAAGCAGTTTTTGTGGGGGCTATTGAAAAACCGGAATGGTTCAATGTAAAAACTGGCATCACTTTTTAGCCCCCATGTCTCTAGAGTCTGTTAACCATGTATGAGTGGATAGCTGAAAAACCAGGACGAGTCGTAAAACTAAGTTGAGTCCAAGCCGGTTTCCAATTGCAAAAGTCAAAATGGCCGATCCTGTGCGTCCGGGCGTGCGCTCAATGGAGTTTTTGGTTTTGTCCTGATGTGCCCTTTCAATGTACAGGATTTGGGGCTACGCCAAAAAGCATGTCTTTGAATGGGGGTCAACTTTGAGGGGGCGCTGTGGAGCCATTTTGTTTTGGGCGTGCGCCATGTCGCCACTGACATTGCAATTTTCGCCCGACTCTTGATCACTGTGCCAATTTCTGCGTGTATTTGCACGGGAGGCACTGAAAAACAGGATCTTAGGGGCGATAATAATAATTAATAATAAATTTAAAAGCCGCAAGCGGCGATGTAGGCCCTCGCCCTTGGTGCAGCCCCCCCTTCGACCGCCCCCCCTTGCTAAACCGCCCCCGCTCTCGCCCAAACCTGCTTCCTCCCCTCGGCCTCACACACAAACCTGTGTGCTCTCTGCTAACTCTTGCTCTGCCCACTCTCGCCTTGCCTTCGTCACACCTTACTCTTGCCCCAGATCTAGATGCCAGCCACGTGGCATTAGCCCCGGCCCACGTTCACCACAGCGGTGCTTTCACTCGTTTCTATAGTTGAAATACTTCTATGACCAGTGAACTGCATACTCGGAGAAGCAGCAGGCAAACAGCATCTGACAGAGGCACTCTATGTATTTGCAAAAAGAGAGCAGGCACAAGTAAAGAGGAAAATGGCAGTGAAAGGTAAAAAGTGGCTAAATAAATAATTGTGTCTACATAACTTGGTGCTCATTCTGGAGTTGTATTGGCTCAGAGCTTTTAGCTGGCCCAGGTGAAAAGAGAAAGCATTATAAAAGTGTCAAATACCATGTTTGAACTGGCAACCTCCTGCATCAAAGACAAGGACATTATTACTGACTATAACATGACACCAAAAGGTTTAACCTGATACGGGCTACTTTTTCTAAATCCCCGGTGTGAAAATATTCCAAGCAAGGTATTTGGGAAGAGAGGTCATTTCAGGTTCATTTTTGCCCCTCCATTTTCTCCATCTGTTTTTCGACATTTTTCCCCCAGTTCTTCCTCTATTGTTTTCCTTACTGTCCCCTATGTCCTTTCTGTGTAGTTGTGCATTATTTCTAAAACTGTTCTTTTCTTCGTTTTAATAAGGTTGGGACATAGGCGCCGATTTATGTTCTTACCCAGTAGAGCCCAGTCAAACCAAAAAAGAAAAAAAAAAATATGGTTGAGTTTGAACCAAGCAACCTCCTGCCCACCAAAGACAGCGCACTATCTCTGAGCTATACTCTGTGTAATGTGTGCCTATGTGGTACTACTATTCTCTAAAATGACCAGGGCGAATTAGATTCCCACCATGGCCAGGAGGAGAGAGGTCATTCAGGTCACTTTCCCCCCCCCTACCATTTCTTGATTGTTTTTCGAACACCCTCCCCAGTTTTGCCTCAATGTTTCCCTTAGTGTCCCCACATTTCTTTCTGCTGTAGTTCCACATATTTTGAACTGTTCTTTCCTCGTTATAATGAGATTTAATAAAAATTATTAATTTAAAAAAAAGAAAAACAAAAAAAGTTCATGGTTGGTTTAACCGGCAATCTAACTGGATGCAAAACCTGCACTCTATAAAACAGGAGCTAACAAGCACCAGATACTTTACAACCGAACTGACAAATATTCTTATGAAACGCCTGTGCTCATGTATCCAGGCTCGGACAAGTTGGGTTCATTTCCCGTTTTTAGTGAGGGTGGGCCATAGGGCGCGTTCAGGTTCTCCCATTAGGTACTGAGTCACAAATAAAAGAAAAAAAAAGTAGTCACTGTGGGGTTTGAACCGGGCAATCTAATGGATGGAACCCTGCACTGTACTAACGAGCTATACAAGCTTAAAAAGCAACAACACTGCGGATTTTATATTAATCTAAAACAGTACACTTGTGTGTTCAACAGAAAACGAAAATTACAGATTCAGGCATATTTATTGAAACATTTTTAATTAGGGCTTAATTCCCCTTTGGGCGGCCCAAAGATCTGAGAAGGTGCTCCAGGCCCACAAAAGTTCTCGATAGATGACGGAATATTTGCGTGACACCAAAATAGTACGAGAATACCGGGAGACGGACAGGAAACAGCCTATCTAACTTCCTGTGATTGCTACTTTCAAAAAAACTGATTTTGGAGCCAAAAAGCTTCAAATTAAAGCTTCTTCCTGTAAAAAGAGGGTAGTAAAAACTATGTATGAGTCTAAAAGTTGTGGCTTTTGTGAATAAGGGAAATTTGGGAAAAATGGACGATTTTCTAGGAGAAACTCTGACAGAGGCCTCATGGCTGCCAGAATAAGAAACTCTGGGCTTTTTCACGGAGGTGGGCGGGGCCACTTACAAGCCACTTAAGCCAGCAGTGGCGCTGTTCGGCAACTTTGCTGAGGCATAATAAGTGGAGTGGTTGCCTTGACCCCAATATTATACATCTTCGGAAAGCTCTGACTGAGGCGACATGTGACTGTTCAGATGTCAGATTGCACTGTGCCAAGTATGATTTGATTTAGCTGAAAAACCAGGGACGAGTCGTTAAAACATAAGTTGAGTCCAGCCGTTTTCCAATTGCAAGTCAAAATTGGCCGACTCCCTGTGCGTCCGGGCGTGGCGCTCAATGAGTTTTTGTATTGTCCTGATGTGCCCTTTCCACTTGCTACCCAAGGATTGGCACTACGCCAAAAAACCGCATGTTCTTTTGGAATGGGGGTCAATTTGAGGGGGCGCTGTGAGCATGTTGGGCGTGGCATGTCGCCCACTGACATGCAATTTTCGCCGACTCTGATCACTGTGCCAATTTCTGCGTGTACTTTTGCACGGGAAGGCACTGAAAAACCAGGATCATAGGGGTGCGATAATAATAATAAATAAAATAATAATAATAACAAAGAACCGGGAGAACAAAAGTCCCTTACCAGACTTTGTCCTGTCGGGCCTAATTATTAAAGAGAATGAACAAGATAGAGCATGTTGTAATCTGACTTTTTGGATCTATGGCATGGGGAATCAGAAAATTTTTGTTTCCACTTGTTTCAAATGGGGGGACCACCCAGACAATTCACACTGGCTTTATCGCTGTTTTGGCGTGTGCTTTAAGCATGAGCCAGTCTATTGTCATGAACATGGATTCAAATTTTTCATTCAACTTCATAGTGATTACATTTTTCAACTCAATCTGACAAGTTACATGAGATTATAAAGGAATTATGCAGTCTCTGGACATTTAGCTTGCCACAAGACTTAGAAAATATCATCACATGTAATATATTTGTGGTTTGTTCAATGTTGTTAGAATATATCTGCAACGTTGGATAAGCGCATGCCTGCGAGATGTTGTGAAATGTACAGCAAAAAGGGGATGTTGGTGCATTATAATCTCTTAACCCCCACTTTAACCGAGCCACATTTTCTCAGTTTGACTTGACCCATATCTTTAGGAATTCTGAAAAAAGCGCTTTCAAAATAGCGAAGAAACGCAGTTACAAAAAATGAGACGTAAGTGCCCAAAAAGCACCAAAAATACACGAAATGTGCTCAGTTCAGGGGGAGTAGAAGTTAAGAGCAGATTGTTTTTGAATGAGAAAAAAGCTGGATGTTTTTTTGTAAGCCCATGTCTCTAAAGTCCGTTAAAAGGCAGGTGTGAGCATTATTCTGTTGAAAAGCAGGGACTAGATCAGGGGGCCCAAAACTTTTGTTCTCGAGCAAAATGAAAAAGTGCCCTGTGGTCGCGGGCCAAACACGCAATGTCAGGCGTGAAACACATTTAACGGGCAAATATAATAGTTACTTTATTTAATTTCGGTATACATTTGATTTTGATTATATCTATGCACATAACATAATTATATAAAACAAATGTAACTATGGCAAAGCTTAGTTTAGTAGAAACAAAATCAACCAATTGTAGCATATGTAAAATGTAAAAATCACCTGTTTTACTTACCATTGACTTTACCTCATTCATTTGTTAACTCCAAGAAAAATGGCATATTAGATCATTTTGAAAAGTGTTCAGTTCATTCAATCAATTTTTATAAGTAACATTTTTTAACATGACCTAGTTGTTGTCAACAAAACTTTCCAATAAACTTGGAAAACTGGGAAAGTGATGCTACAACGCTCTGTGATAAACACCAAGACACCACACAGTGTTTCCTTAACTTGCGAAAGGAAGTGAAACAGCGCCCCGATTTTGACGCTAGTGGCCCAAAAATGCTGCATCCATTATTTACCATGAGAATGAATAGAGTTGTATAACCATACAGCGCCAAAAGTAGGTCATTTCTTTTGGGGGCCAACAGAATTATTTCGGCGGGCCAAATTTTGGCCCGCGGGCCCACTTTGCCACCCTTGGACTAATCATTAATAATAAATGAGTCCAGACGGGATTACCCAATTAAAAGTTAAAATGGCCCGACTTCTTGTGCGCCCTTGCCACGCCCACATCTTCCGGAAATATCAAATACATTAATATATTTGTATTGTTTGTTTGATGTTGTAGAATATACCTGCAACTCATTTAATCGTACAAACTAAAATTTTCAAGGTATAGATAGGGGTCTATAGTGGTGAGCACCATGCAGTTATGAGCTCTATGAATTCAGACCATAAGAGGCTTATGTCAAGCCAAATATGATCCAGATTAGATAAAGCGCATAACCTGCGAGGGGTTGTCCAAGGTATGGGGAAAAAGCATGTATTTTCTGTGGGGCGCTATTTGAAAACGGGAGGTTCCAATGTAAAAAAGTGGCATCACTTTTTAGCCCATTTCTCTAGAGTCTGTTAAACATGTATGAGTGGATTTAGCTTGAAAAACCAGGGACGAGTTCGTAAAACATAAGTTGAGTCCAGCCGGTTTTTCCAATTGCAAGTCAAAATGGCCGGACTCCCTGTTGCGTCCGGGCGTGGCGCTCAATGAGTTTTGGTTTTTCCTGATGTGCCCTTTCACTGTACCAAGGATTTGGCCTACGCCCAAAAACGCATGTTCTTTTTTGAAATGGGCAACTTGAGGGGCGCTGTTGGAGCCATTTTGTTTTGGGCGTGCGCATGTCGCCCACTTGACATGCAATTTTCCCGACTCTGATCACTGTGCCAATTTCTGCCGTGTACTTGCACGGGAAGGACTGAAAAACAGGATCATAGTGGGCGAATAATAATAATTAATAATATAATATAATAATAATAATAACAAGAACCGGAGGGAGAACAAAGTCCTTAACCAGGACTGTCCTGGTCGGGCCTAATTAAAATTAATAATAATAACAAAGAACCGGGGAGAACAAAAAGCCCTATACCAGGACTTTGTTCCTGCGCTCGGGCCTATATTAAAGTGAATGAAGCAAGATAGAGGCATGTTTGTAATGACTTTTGGATCAGTATGGCATGGGGAATCAGAAAATATTTTTTGTTTTCACTTTCGTTCACCTCAAAATGCGGGGGTGGGACCACCAGGACAATTCACCTGGCTTTATCGCTTTTGGCGTGTTGCTATAGCATGAACCATGTCTATGTCATGAACATGGATCATTTTTCATCAAGTTCATAAGTGATTAATTTTCAACTCAACTGACAAGGTATGTGAGAATTATGAAGGATATTATCAGTCTCTGGGGAACATTTAGCCTTGCCACAAAGCACATCGTAGAAAATATTACACATGATATTTTGTGTTGTTTCAATGGTGAATATATCTGCAACGTTCATATAAATCGTACAAACTAAAATTTTCAAGTATTAGATGGGGCGCGCTTATAGTAGTGAGCCACCGTGCATTTTAATTGAGCCTATGGATTTCATACCATAACGCTGGCCTTATGGTCAGCCAAATATGATCCAGATTGGATTAGAGCGATTGCCTGCGAAGGTGTTGTGAAGTTACAGCAAAAAGGGATGTAGGTGGCATTATAATCTCTAACCCCACTTTAACCGAGCACATTTTCTTCCCAGTTTGACTTGACCCATATCTTAAAGCTTCTTGAAAAAAAAAGCGTCAAAATAGCGATAAACGCAGTTAAAAAATGAGACGTAAGTGCCAAAAAGCCACCAAAAAAAATACACGAAAATGTGCTCAGTTCAGGTGGGAGTTAAGAGGTTAAGACCAGATGATTGAATGAAAAAAAAGCTGGATGTTTTTTGTAGCCCCAGTCTCTAAAGTCTGTTTAAACCAGGTTGTGATTTTATTCTGTTGGGAAAAGCAGGACTAAGATCATTAATACATAAGATGAGGTCCAGACGGATTCCCCATTAAAAGTTAAAATGGCCGACTTCTTGTGGCGCCCTTGCCACGCCCACATCTCGAAAATATCAAAACATGTAATATATTTTTGGTGTTTTGTTTTAAGTGTAGAAATACCTTGCAACTTTCATATAAATCGTACAAACTAAATTTCAAGGTATAGATAGGGGGCGCTTAGTGGTGAGCACCGGTCAGTTATGAGCTCTATGAATTCAGACCATAAGAGGGCCTTATGTCAGCCAAATATGATCCAGATTTAGATAGAGCGGCATACCTGCGAGGGTGTCCAAGGTATGGGGAAAAAGCATGTTTTTTGTATGGGGCGCTATTTGAAAACCGGGGAAGGTTTTCAATGTAAAAAAGCTGGCATCACTTTTTTAGCCCCATGTCTCTAGAGTCTGTTAAACATGTATGATGGATTTAGCTGAAAACCAGGACGAGTTCGGTTAAAACATAAGTTGAGTCCACCGTTTTCAATTGCAAGTCAAAATGGACCGACTCCCTGGCGTCGGGCGTGGCGCTCAATGGAGTTTTTGGTTTGTCCTGAATGTGCCCCTTTCACTGTACCAAGGATTTGGCCTACGCCCAAAACGAGCTTCTTGAATGGGGGTCAACTTAGGGGGCGCTGTGGAGCCATTTTGTTTTGGGCGTGCCGCCATTCGCCACTGACATGGCAATTTTCGGCCGACTCTGACAACTGTGCCAATTTTCTGCGTGTACTTTTGGCAGGGAAGTCACTGAAAAACAGGATCTTAGGGGAGCGAATAATAATAATAATAATAAATAATATAATAATATAACAAGAAACCGGGGGAGAACAAAAATGTCCTACCAGACTTTGTCCTGGCTCGGGCCTTAATTACCAGGACTTGTCTGGCTCGGGCCAATTAAAAATGAAAACATGAAGCAAGATAGAGCATGTTTGTAATGACTTTTGGTCAGTATGGCATGGGAATCAGAAAAATATTTTGTTTTCACTTCGTTCAAATGGGGTGGGACCACCCAGACAATTCCACACTGGCTTTATCGCTGTTTTGGCGTGTGTGCTTAGCCATGAACCCATGTCTATTGTTCATTGAACATGGATTCATTTTCATTCAAGTCATAATTGATTACATTTCAACTCATCTGACAAGGTATGTGAGAATTATAGAATTATGCAGTCTCTGGGACATTTAGCCTTGCACAAGCACATCGTAGAAATATCATACACATGTAATATATTTGTGTGTTTGTTTCAATGTGTAGAATATATCTGCAACGTTCATATTAATCGTACAAACTAAAATTTAATGATAGATAGGGGCGCTATAGTAGTGAGCACCGTGCATTTATTGAGCTCTATGGATTCATACCATAAGTGGGCCTTATGTCAGCCAAATTTGATCCAGGATTGGATAGAGCGCATGCCTGCGAGGTGTTGTGAGTGTACAGCAAAAAAGGGATGTTGGTGCATTATAATCTCTTAACCCCACTTTACCAGCACATTTTTCCAGTTTGACTTGACCCATATCTTAAACTCTTGAAAAAAGCGTCAAAATAAGCGATAGAAACGCAGTTTAAAAAATGAGACGTAAGTGCCCAAAAAGCACCAAAAATACCACGAAAAATGTGCTCAGTTCAGGTGGAGTTAAGAGGTTAAGACCATATGTTTGAATGAAAAAAAAGCTGGATGTTTGTAGCCCCATGTCTCTAAAAGTCTGTTAAACAGGTGTGATTTTTATTCTGTTGGAAAAGCAGACTAGATCATTAATACCATAAGATGAGTCCAGACGATTCCCAATTAAAGTTAAATGGCCGACTTCTTTGTCCCCTTGCCACGGCCCACATCTTCGGAATATCAAATACATGTAATATATTTTTGTGTTTGTTGAATTGTGTAGAATTTACCGCAACGTTTCATATAAATCGTACAACTAAATTTCAGTATGATAGGGGCGCTATAGTGGTGAGCACGTGCAGTAATTGAGCTCTATTGAATTCAGCCATAAGAGGCCCTATGTCAGCCAAATATGATCAGATTATGATAGAGCGCATACCTGCGAGGGGTGTCCAAGGTATGGGGAAAAAAGTGTTTTTTTGGCGGGCGCCTATTGGAAAAACCGAGAGGTTCAATGTAAAAAGCTGGCATCACTTTTAGCCCCATGTCTCTAGAGTCTGGTTTTAAACCATGTATGAGTGGATTTAGCTGAAAAACCAGGGACGAGTTCAATATAAAATAAGTTGAGGTCCAGCCGGTTTTCCAATTGCAAGTCAAAATGGCGACTCCCTGTGCGTCCGGGACTTGGCGCTCCAATGGAGTTTTGTTGTCCTGATGTGCCCTTTCACTGTTACCAAGATTGGGCCTACGCCCAAAAACGCCATGTTCTTTTTGAATGGGGGTTCAACTTGAGGGGCGCTGTTGGAGCCAATTTTGTTTTTGGGCGGTGCGCATGTCGCCCCACTGACATGCAATTTTTCGCCGACTCTGATCACTGTGCAATACTTCTTGCGTGTACTTTTGCACGGGAAGGCACTGAAAAACAGGATCTTGGGGCGCGAATTAATAATAATATAATAATAATTAAAGCCGCAAAGCGGCGATGTAGGCCCTCGCCCCTGGCGCTTGTGCCCCCCCTTGCGACCGCCCCCTTGCTACCGCCCCCGCCTCGCCCAAACCTGCTCTCCCCTCGGCCTCACACACAACCTTCGTGTCTTCTGCTAACTCTTGTCCGGCCCACTCTCGCCTCCTTCGTTCACACCCTACTCTTGCCCAGGTATCTTATATGCCAGCCCACGTGCATTAGGCCCAGGCCTACAACGTTCACCCACGGTGCTTTTCCACTCGTTCTATAGTTGGAAATACCTTCTATGACCAGTGAACTTGCCAATACTCGGGGAGAAGCCAGCATGCAAAACGGCATCTGGACAGAGGTGCACTCTTGTATTGAGAAAAAAGAGCAGTGATCTGCACGAGTAAAAGAAGGAAAATGGCAGGTTGGAAAGTAGGAAAAGTGGCTAAATAAAAATTTTGTTCAATAACTTGGTGCTCATTCTGGAGTTGTATCGGGCTCAGAGCTTTAGTGGCCCATGTGAAAGAGGAAAGCAATTATAAAAGTGTCCAATACCATGTTTGAACTTGCAACCTCCCTACATCAAAGACAAAGACATATTTACTGAGCTATAACTGACCCCAAGGTAACGATAGGGCTACTTTCTAAATCCCCGTGTGAAAATATGTCCAAAGCAAGGCTTTGGAAAAGAGAGAGGTCTTTCAGGTCATTTCACGTCATTTTTGGCCTACATTTCCCCCCAGTTCTTCCTCTATTGTTTTCTTACTGTCCCCCATGTCTTTCTGTTGTAGTTGTGGGATATTTCTAAAACTGTTCTTTCTTCATTTTTAAATTAAGGTGGACCATAGGCGCCTATTTATGTTCTTCCCAGTAGATGCCCAGTCCAAACCAAAAAAAAGAAAAAAAAATATGGTTGTGTGAACCAGCAAACTCCTGCAACCAAAGGACCAGCGCACTATTCTCTGAGCTATAAACCCTGTGTAATGGTGTGCCCTAATGTGGGCTACTACTATTATCTAAATGGACCAGGGTGAAATTAGATCCACCATGCCACTGGAGGAGAGAGGTCATTTCAGGTCACTTTCCCCACCCCCCTCATTTCTTATTGTTTCGACACCCTCCTCAGTTTTGCCTCAAGTGTTTCCCTATGTTCCCCACATTTTTTGTGTAGTTCCACATTTTTGAAACTGTTCTTTCTTCGTTATTAATGAGGATTTAATAAAATATTAATTAAAAAAAGAAAACAAAAAAGCATGGTTGGGTTTGAACCGGCAATTAAATGGAAGCAAACCCTGCACTCTATAACAGAGCTAGGGACAAGCACAATACTTTTACAACCGAACTGACAAATATCTTATGAAACGCCTGCTGATGTAGTCCAGGCTCGGACAATTTGTGGTTCATTTCCCGTTTTTAGTGAGGTGGGCCATAGGCGCCGATTTCAGGTTCTTCCCAGTAGGTACTGAGTTCACAAATAAAAAGAAAAAAAAGAGTCACTTGGGGTTTGAACCGGCAATCTAATGGATGGGAACCTGCACTCTAAAAGAGAGCTAGACAAGCACAAGATACTTTTTACAACCGAAACTGACAAATATCTTATAAACGCCATGTGCTCATGTAGTCCAGGCTCGGCAATGTGTGGGTCATCTTCCCGTTTAGTGAGGGTGGCGGCCATAGGCGCCGATTAGGTTCTTCCCAGTAGGTACTGAGTACAAATAAAAAAGAAAAAAAAGAAGTCACTGTGGGTTGACCAGCATAATAAATTGGATGGGAACCCTGCACTTTAACTATGAGCTATACAAGCTTAAGCAAAACAAACACTGCGGATTTATATTAATCTTATGAACAGTTACACTCGTTTGTTCACAGAAAACGAAATCCTACAGTTCAGCAATATTATTGAAACATTTGCTAATTAGGGCTTAATTCCCTGGCGCCCAAAGATCTGAGAGGTGCTCCAGCCCCCACAAAAGTCTCGATAGATACGGGAATATTTTGTGACAACCAAAATAGTACGAGGACACGGTAGAACGGACACGGAGACGGACAGAAACAGCTTATTGACTTTCCTGTGTTGTACTTTTCCAAAAAAGCTGATTTGAGCCAAAAACGTTCAAAATAAAGCTTCTTCTGTAACAGAGGTAGTAAAACTATTGGTGGAGATCTAAAAAGTGTGGCTTTGGAAATAAAGGAGTTAATTTGGAAAAAATGGGGGGGACGATTTTAGGAGGAAACTCTGACAGAGGCCATCCATGGTGCCAGAATATAAGAAACTCTGGCTATTTTCCACGGAGGAGCGGGCCCACTTACAAGCCACTAAAAGCCATCTTAAGCCAGCAGGTGGCGCTTGTTCGGCACTTTTGCTGAGGCATAATAAGTGAGTGCGTTAACTTGACCCCCACATATTATACATTCTTCGGAAAGCTTGACTGAGGCGCATGTGACGTCAGATGTCTAGATGCACTGTGCCAAGTATGATTTGATTTAGCTGAAAAAACCAGGGACGAGTTCGTTAACATAAGTTGAGTCCAGCCGTTTTTCCAATTGCAAGTCAATGCCGACTCCCTGTGCGTCCGGCGCGGGCGCTCCAATGGAGTTTTTGTTTGTCCTGTGTGCCCTTTCACTGTACCCAAGGATTGGCCTCGCCCAAAAAACGCATGTTCTTTTTGAAATGGGGGTCAACTTGAGGGGGCGCTGTGGAGCCATTTTGTGGCGTGCGCATGTCGCCCACTGACATGCAATTTTCGCCCGACTCTGATTCACTGTGCCAATTTCTGCGGTGTACTTTTTGCACGGGAAGGCACTGAAAAACAGGAGCATAGGGGGCGAATAATAATAATAATAATAATAATAATAATAATAATAATAACAAGAAACCGGGGAGAACAAAAGTCCCTTACCAGGACTTTGTCCTGCTCGGGCCTAATTATAAAGAGAATGAAGAAGATAGAGGCTGTGTAATTGACTTTTTGGAATCAGTATGCATGGGGAATCAGAAAATATTTGTTTCACTTTTGTTCAAATGGGGTGGGACCACCCAGACAATTCACACTGGCTTTATCGCTGTTTGCGTGCTGCTATAGCAATGAGCCATGTCTATTGTCATGAACCATGGATTCATTTTCATTTCAACTTCATAACGTGATTACATTTTCAATCAATCTGACAAGGACATGAGAATTTATAAAGATATTATGCAGTCCTGGGACATATTAGCCTCGCCACAAGCCACCATCTTAGAAAATATCATACACATGTAATATATGGTTGTTTCCAATGTGTAGAAATATATCTGCAACGTTTGGATGAGCGCATGCTGCGAGTGTTGTGAAATTACAGCAAAAAGGTGGATGTTAGGTGGCATATAATCTTCTTAAACCCCCCTTTAACCGAGCACATTTTCTCCAGTTTGACTTACCCATATCTTAAGGCTTCTTGAAAAAAGCGTCAAAATAGCGATAGAACGCAGTTACAAAAATGAGACGTAAGGCCCAAAGCACCAAAAATACCACGAAAATGTGCTCGTTCAGTGGGAGTTAAGAGGTTAAGAGCAGTGTTGAATGAGAAAAAAGCTGGATGTTTTTAGCCCCATGTCTCTAAAGTCCGTTAAAGCCAGTGTGAGCTTATTCTGTTGAAAAGCAGGGACTAGACAGGGGTGCCCAAACTTTTCTCCAGGGCCAAAATGAAAAAGTGCCTGATGGGTCGCGGGCCAAACACGGCAATGGTCAAGCGTGAAACACATTTAAGGCAAAATAATAATAGTTACTTTATTTTAATTTTTTCGGTATACATTTGTATTTGATTATATCTATGCACATAACTTACTATATAAAACAATGTTAACTATGCAAAAGCTAGTTTTAGTAGAAACAAAATCAAACAATTGTAGCAATATGTAAATGTAAAATCACCGGTTTTTATTTACATTGACTTTACCTCATTCATTTGTTAACTCAAAAGAAAATGGCATATTAGATCATTTTGAAAGTTCAGTTCAGCATCATTATTTTTATAAGTACATTTTTAACATGACTATGTTGATGTCAACAAACTTGCCCAATTAAAACTTGGAAAACTGGGAAAGCTTGATGCTTACAACGCTTCTGTGATAAACACCAAGACACCACAACAGTGTTTCCTAACTTTGCGAAAGAGTGAAACAGCGCCCCGATTGACTCTAGTGGCCAAAAATGTACTGCATCCAATTTAATCTCTCTCTTTTTTTT